>CAJNDV010010391.1:20729-47466 GCA_905221635.1 Symbiodinium sp. CCMP2456
TGCCCCCGCGCTTGGAAGTGTAGGAGCCAGAACACGAAGGGAGGAGCTGAAGCCGGGGGAATGTGAAGAAGGTGAGCAACGCCTTGGGTCACTCGTGGTGTGGTCCATACGAAATCACCTGACCTAGGGAAACCTCGTCCAGTCTGAGAGACACAGTGTGCCATATGCTGAGGGTCAGGAGTAGCAGCGTATGCCAGGTCCATCGGGGCGGACCCCGTATACGTCCAGATACGCATAATTCTCGCATCCTCGTCCTGTGTCTCTGGCCACGGGTTAACCGCGGGGTAAGGCCGATGAACACCCGCAATCGGTTGTATCATGCCCAGGGCTGAGGGAAGGAGACAGAACCACATCCCTGCAGCGAGAGGCCAAGTGGCCTTAAGGCTAAAACCAGCGGAAAGGACACCAATAGCTATTTCAAAGAGAACTAACCCATGGGCTGTCATTTGTCCGGTCACTCGAGACATGGGTTCCGAGATGGCGGCTCTGGCCCCTTGAGGCAGCCTAACAAGCTGCCTGGCATCTGGTGCAGCGGTAACAATTTGGGCTTGCCCGTGGGAATTGAGCGTTAACACATAACGTTTGCCCGGCTCATCCCATAGGGTGACCGGCCGCAGAAGTTCACGGGCGTAGCCATCTCTGATGATCCACCAAATGACTGGCCGATCAGGAACAGAGAGGATCTCCAATGAGGTAGCGGCCGAGTCAAATGCGATAAACAAGGCATGCTCAGGCAGGTGTCCAGCAGTGGACAAAGCAAGAGAAAGTTCTTCGGCAGTATCCTCGCGCCCTACTTCAAGGGTGACTGGGCCCAGGTATGGGCGCCAGAGCAGTAGTCGGACCCGGTGGTGCGGAGCATGTTGCACGATGTACGAAGAGATCTCTGCCATTGTAACACCGAAGTGAGTAGTGCTGCAAGACAGCTCACGACACCACGCGCCGCTACATGCCTGGGTGCTATTCTGCAGGATGGTAACTGAGGAGGAGGAGTCGGAGTCTTCGCTGCACTCTAGCCTAGCCGCCCGAGCGGCATCAAGGAGGACTGTGTGGGCTATCATAGCGAGGACCACGCCACTGCTCGATCCCCGAAAGGCCGTGGTACCCAACAACAGGATTCCTCCGAGAGCAAATACCTGGTGAGCATGATCAGGATGAGCTCCTGAGGTGTCTTGTTGTGCCTGAAGCCAAGCCTGAACTTTCTGGCGTCCAACATCCCGCACTGGAGGAGTTGCGCAAAGGAACGGGTCCTTTCCGGAATGAAGGAGGTGGCCGCACTGGCCGGAGAGGGCCCCGAGATCTCCTGGCCACGTCCACAAGTGGCTGTCCCCCATGATCGAAAGTCCTGGGAGATCCCAAGAACTAGCCCCAACGGCGTCAAGGACATGTTGCCAATCCATGTCCGGTGTGCAGGCACCATACACTACTTGCTCGAGGCGGAGACCCCAGAGGTGGTATCCTGGCAGGCAAGGGATCACGCAATCGATGTGGTATTGAGGGCACGAGAGCTGGTAGGGCGGGCCATCAGGACAAATTCCAGGTACCGGGATACATTCCTCAACCGCTTTTGGCTGCGGAACCGCAGATGAGCGAAGAGAGGAAGCAGCAATCGGCCAGTATACAGGAGAAGTTTGCACGCTCGTGCTGACTGTGCTTGCCCCTAGGGAGCTGTTCGGTGTAACTGACTGGCTTCCAGTAGCCCAAACAAGAGTCACTGGGTCCTGGTCTTGGGTAAAGCTACCCCGAAATTGCGCAAAGCGTGCCATGTCAAGCATGACATGATGCATATGCACCACTGTGGAAGCGTCATGGCCATAAAGGTCGACAGTCTCAACAGCCGGCAAGGTGGCCGACGCCTGGACCCAGAAGCTAGCATCTGGTCTCTCCGTAGGGTCTTGCGTAAGTGCGGCCATCGCCTGAGAGAGAGTGTCACCTTCACTGACGACACCAATGACAGGTCGGCGCCAGTGCCCCTGAGTGTCGCAAGCAAAGAAAATGTGACAGGGCCTCCCGGCATCAGGGAGACAAAAGAGCTCGGTAGCATCTCCGCATCCGAGCTGAGCCGTGACCTTAATTGGCAAGGAGGAATGACACCTGTCCTGGCCAAGGTGCTGCGACATGAGGTGGTGCACCTGAGAGGGGGTCCAAGCCAAGGGGAGATAGAACCGAAGCAGACCAAACCCAGAACCAGCTAAGTGGACTGTGGCTCTCTCGCTGAGCCAGTTCGCAGCCGAACTCTTCGCAGCTAGCGAAAAAGATCCGAGTTCCTGCGACCACAGCTGGTCATCGTGAACTGCCCGGATTACCTCGCCGTGCCTGACAGAAGCCGCATAACCCCTGTTGAGCCGGTACTGTCGTTCAGTGTGCATAGCCGATAGTTGCTGCAGAAGGTCGGTAGCCAGGTTATGACGGGAAACGTCGAGACAATGTACCCTGTCCCCGACATCAGTCAGAACAGTAACCAAGTCAGGAGACTTGATAGGAGCCACCATCTGAATGCAAGGCCACTCGAACTGAGGAACAGCAGTGACCGGAAGACGACGTGATCCTTGTGGGTCAAGCAGCCTAAGCTGATGTCTAAGAGAGTGGCTGAGTTCTGAGAGCCGCAGCGAGAATGAGTGGGTAGAATCAGGCTGCCAGATCTGGAAGCAAAAGAGCTTGTGTGCATCAGCCGCACCCACTAGGAGATCGGGCGGTGGGAGACCTTCGGTGCCTTGCACGCCTAAGACTTGCGCCAGCCGCCGGTGCGCATGCAGTGATGCTGTCTCAGGTGGTATCTGGAAGTACCTGCCGAGGTCGACTGGATGCAGAACTTCCGCACCAGAGGGACCTTCCATGCACTTGACCACCATTAGCATACCTGCCAATAAGGTGATCCCAGGGGCATGCCGAGCGAGACATCCGGCCAGGACGAAGCTAAGAGTCCTATGGCAGGATCGGGTGAATGACACGGTAGAGCGCTCTCCGTTATCTTCAGGAGCATTAGCTGACATCTCTGTAACAGCAAGAGAGTCAGTCCAAAGTCCAGGGCAGAATCGGCAGAGCGCACATGCCTAACGTCACCTGAAGCCTCAGGGCCTAGAGAGCTGCCACCTGCGGCCAGCCTCCTGTGGACTCTGAAGGAGAAAGCACGGTGATCCGACAGACCTGGGCGCGGCTGAGCTGAGACCCCTGACTCGATCCTGTAAGGCATCTCCCCTTGTCGAGGGCTATCCAAATCGAACGAGAGAAGCACGGCGCCCCAGTGCCGGTGACTGCAAGACACCGTATGAGAATTCCTCGGCCGACAGGCCTGAGGTCACCAACCCAGATTCGCTGGTTCCGCTGACATGAGGCAACCACAACTTGGGACCTGAGAGTCATGTTGGAAGGTCAGGTCACCTACCCGACAGATGAGCTCAGTGGACAGGTGCGGAGACTGGCGCTGAACAGCGCGTTCCAGGAGATCGCCAGCTGGGATCGTCCAGGGAACTTCGTGCACCGAGATGTGTCCTCCAGCAGGTCTTAAGTCAACTGGGACAACCGTACGGGACCAACACATAGAAGTGCTACCCATAATATACTGTTCGGCTGGCAACCCAGGCAGGGGAGTAGCAACACGCATGCTAGTCCACTGGGCCTCATCAACACCTATCGCTCTACATACCCAGCAGTGCAGAAGAGCACCTCGGACCCTGTCATCCGAGAGCAGACAGTGCTGTTGCGGATCACCGTCAGGCATGTAAACACAAATGTCCCTGAGAGCCTCAGGCCTGCTGTGGTATGGGTTCACTGTGGCACAGATGGAAGCGTCTCTCACAGGTGCCAGGTCTTGCATCTGACTCGTGGGAGGCACCTGCGTGGTGCGGACCGTGGGGAGTCCATACTGGTTCCCTCCTGGGAGAGTCTGTACCGCGAGGCCGGTAGGGAAGGAAGTCAACCACAGCAAAAATCCGGCTTTGAACTGTTTAGCTCGTATCTTACCTGGCATGCAAGCCTGCCTAAGCCTCGATTGGCGACAAACCATGCATATCGAGGCGAAGCCAAGCCAGGCAACCGTCCGACCCCAGGAAGAGCCCTCACAGCGAAACCCCGGAGACACCGCTATAGCATAGTAAGTCAAAATTCCAATTCCTGCTGTGATGATGGCCGTCTGAAGTTCGGGCCTGACAGATCCGATTCCTCTGCCTCGTCCGGCGCATGCGGAAGATACGGGCACGGGTGCAGGAGCAAGCCCTGAACTTCTGGAGCAACCGAGGCTTGCATGGCTAGATAGCCCTTGAAGGGACCCCCTCTTTCTACAAGGATAGAGGGGTATAACCATTCCTGTGCTGTGGCCGGGGCGTAGCTGTAGGGGTCCAGTAAGCCGCCTGCCATGGCGTGAGCCGCGACGAGCAGACCCTGGTTTACCTCTGGCAGGACTGAGGGCGACCCTCGCAGTTGCAGAACTACAGTGTGCAGCATCGAACAGAGGGACATCACATGATCTTCTGTGCGAGCTTGCACGGTAGCCTGCAAAGCACGCCAGGCTCTCTCCGCGCTCTGACGTGCCTCCGTTGCGTCTTGATCCGCTCCATGGAGGGGAAGGACAGCATCCTGTTCCACGTCTCTGGCAAGGTCCCCTATGACATCCTGACCATTCTCGACCGCGAATATAGCCAAGGGCAACCAGTAACCAAACCAGGTGCTCTGTGCCATCATTGCTGTATCTGCAGGGATGAGCTCCTCGGACTCGTCCCGTAAGATGGTAATGCTGGAAGTCCTCCGAACTGCTTCCGGAGTCCTGCCGGTTGATGAAGTCGCCCAAGGCGGGCTTTCCGCCATGACTTCTCGTCTTGGACTCTTGGAGGGGCGCCCCGCCACCGGTACATTGCGGCGTTTCCAGCGCGTCCCCGCCGCGGCAGTAGGGGCGGCCGGATGTGGCAAGTGCTCCATAGGAGGCTGATCCGGGGCTCGAGCTTCGCAGAAGCTGACCTCGGAGATCCTCGTACTGTGTTGCATGATGTCCGAACTTGCTGTCTCCGGCAAACTGGCAGGTGTTGGCGGCGTCACCATTCCAAATGCGCGCAAAGAAGCGGCCATTCGGATTACTTCTTGTTCTTGATGGTAAGACCAGAAGGGGCCCATCCGTTGCATGGCGCGGTTGAGTTGCTCGTCCGTGGAGGTAGAAGGCTGAGCAGCGAGTAGCGTCTGCATCTCGGTCACTGCTTGCGTTAGGTCGGCGTCCACGGTACTGCTGATTGCCTTGAGCCTCCCGAGCAGGCCCATGAGGTGCTGGCCCAGCTGAAGGAACCACGCTGCCACGGCTGCATTCAAGTCCTCCTTCGCCTTGGCGTTGCCAGAAATACGCTTGGAAAGTCTCGATATGTTGTTGGTGCGTCTCTGAGCCAACTGTTCGGCTGTAAGGTCGTTGGAGGAGAAGGCCGAAGTGCCCCACAAGTCCTGTGTGGCTCTCGAAGAAATCGACTGCAGTGCTACCACCATAGAGGAGGGGAGCCCAAATTCGACATGAGAGGCCTGGGCGTTGTCGCCTTTTTGCCTCGATTTGCCATTTCCCCCTTTGGCTGAGGGGGCGGTGGCCATCTTGGGAGGCATGCTTCCGTGATGTAGTCGTAGAAGCCGAGCGTCCCCTGGCTTGGCTTTGCAGGCGTAGATCCGCCTTCGGGCAGAAGCCCTGGCTTTGCGCTCTCTGCGGTGCCAGCTGGGGCTCGGTGTTCGTCTTTTCTTGCCGCGTTTGACAGCCACCGCCGAGCCAGAGTAGATAAAGTCCAAGGCAGAAAAGTGGTATCAGGGGGCGGTAGTTGCCTCGCCCTGTCATAAAAAGGGGGCAGCCCCCGCGTCCAAACACTGGCAACGGCCGAGGCAGCGTGGCCAGTGGAGGTAGGGGCAAAATAGAGGATAACCAGATCCAACCAAAAACCCACGCAGGGGCAAACTGCCACGCAGGGCAGCAAAGACCACAGTCCCACGTCAGCACAGCGAAGTGCAGTGAGGTGGGCCGGGTGTTGGAGCTCGCTGCTCCAGAAGCCCCTCCTCGGGGCAGAGCACCGCAAGCGGATACTCGTCGCACTAGGGCCGCAACGGCTATGGCAGTGCTGGGGTTGGGTATGCAAAAAAGAATCCCGCAACTACAAAGGTAGACGCGGTCCTACTTTTGCTCGGGCCACAACGCCTAACCCCCTGAACCCTAAATCCTAAATCGTAAACCCTAGCCCCCTACCCTAAACCCTAAACCCTAAACCCTAAACCCCTAAACCCCTAAACCCCTAAACCCTAAAACCCTAAACCCTAAACCCTAAACCCTGACCCTGAGAGTTTCGGTTGACTAAGCATTTTTCAATCTTCAGTCTAGGCAGTCTTCATAATTCGTGTGGATTTACTCATTTGTCGTCCCGGAGAACCAAGGAGAGACCCAAGTTTAGGTAGCCCTCCTTGCTTTAGGGCTTTGGGTCTAGGAGTTTAGTATTTGCTGCGTATCAAAACTCCACAAGCTCAAGACCATGACTTAAATTCCTTAGCAGTCCCCAATTTGCAGGAACCCTATATGGGCAATCCCCGCTAGAACCTTGATAGAATCCTTTATCGGCGGCCCCTTGCCCCAGTGCCTGCTTAGGAGCTAAACCAAAAAGCTGAAACTCAAGCCCACGTGCCAGAGCCTATCGAGTTCTGGCTTAAAGTACCCCAATACTAGCCCTGAGCTTTTATAGAGACCTTATGGAACCCTAGTCTTACGGTGTAGAACAACAAAACTAATCCTTGGTTGTGGTAACCCCTATGGTAACCCTGAGCCTACAAAGTAATCGTTATGAGACCAAGCCCCAGTATTATCTTTTCTGTTGCCTTAACCCTGAGCTGCCATGTGTCTATGTAGCATACACCTATAGGCCTAGGCCTTAAATTAAAGTACCCGCATAGGAAACCCTTTCGTAAGGCCTAAGTATATACTAGACGTGTATATGGGCACATGGAGCCTTTACGCCCTTAGCCCCAAACCCGTATAGCGCTAAACCCCTAAACCCCAAATCCTAAACCCCAAACCCTAAACCCTAAACCCAGCTCCAGAGGGACCTCTTTGGGTACCACTGCAGGGCCAGATCCGACTCACCTGTACCCGCTGCACGTGTCGGTGACGGGTTTCTTCGAGGCGCGAAGGTCTCCTTTCAAAGGCAGTTTAGAGACTTCCGGCACCCTCAACCCTAAACCCTACAACCCCTAAGCCCCTAAACCCTAAACCCCTAAACCCTAGCTCCTAAACCCTTAGGGTTTAAGGGATTTGGGGGATTTAGGGTTCAGGGTAGGGACTTTAGGGGGCTCCTTCATGCAGTCCCTTGCTGTTGGGTACCTTTAAGGGTTGCTGTAAGGGTTCCCTTAAGATTTAACGGTTCCCTTAAGGGTTGCTGTAAGGGCTCCTTCCGGGTTTTCCGGGTTTACGGTTTGGGGTGTAAGGGTGCTTTATTGGGGGGAGGGGTTCCTTTCAAGGCACCATGGGTGTCCAAAAGGACCTAAGGAGGTTGTGTAGGCTTTTTTTTTGAAGATGTATCTATCAGCTCTTATTAGACAGGGATGTTTGGTTCAGCGTTCCGGGCGAGGACAAGCCTTTAAAGGAGCCTTTCTGAACCTCAAAACGGACTGGAAAGCCTGCTCCAGTGTGACATGGGAAAGGCCGATGACTGGTCTGAGGATGAATGAATATGGAGTTCGAGGGACCACGATTCCTCAACAAGTATATGGATAGTTATCTAAATGAGGGTCCCTTTTGGGTGTCTTTTTTTGTAAGGGTGCCGTACTATATTGGGGACCCAAGAAGGGACCCTAATTTAGAGAACTACCCATATGGAGGTTTCCGAAAATAGGGGACCCTAATATAGTACCCTAAATACTAGGTTCCTTATTATAAGTACCCTAATTTCCGGAAACTCCCATATTGGGGACCCCAAAAAGGGACCCTAAATTAGATACCTGCAAGGAAGGTCCGGCGTAGAAGGCGAGCGAGTATTCTCGACCCGGAAGTGTCCCGGATGACGGAGTTGAGGGGTTTCAGGGTTTAGGTAGCGCTATGATTAAGTTTACCTATCGTCTCCATTGTAGCTCCTTTTAAGGGAAGCCCTACAAAATGCTTAATATATGATTGGTTAAACCAAAAAAAGGAACTACAATGGAGACTATAGGTAGGCTCAAGTTGAGTGTTTGTAGAGAGTTTTTTGTACTGCGAAGTGTGGGATGCGAAGGATCCCTGTACTTGGTCTTCGCCGAACTGGATAGGTACTTCCATTAAACGCTCCGCCGTCTAGCGAGCCACATGCGAAGGGGTGGTTGCAGAGCGTTGAACAAAAAGAAAGGTACACTAAAGGCTTGACAGAACCTTATTAACACCTCAACTGGTATAGCACCATATTGAAAGCGCCTAGGGCCTTCTTGCAGCCCAAAAGCTCTACAAACACACAGTCCAAAACCCTATCTGGGAAGGACATGCTTCGATTCTTCGGGATGTAAGCACTCCCCACTCAGACGGTCGGCAGGATCCAGCAGGAAGATCCCGAATTTTGGACACTACTAAAACGAGTACTGTGTAGGAGCCCTCTTTAAGCAATTGAACCTTAGGGAAAGTGCCAGGCCCGGCAAGACCTGAAACTAACACCCTACAACAAAAGGGTAGCTAAAGCCCAAAAACCCTAAACCCCAAATCCCTAAGCCTTAAACCCTAAACCTCAAATCCTGAAGCCATTCAACTCAGACCCTATCTTCGCGTGAAGACCTCAACACCTGGAGCCTTACACCCTAAACCCTACACCTGAGAGAAGCCTTTCAAGGAACCCTTACGGAATCCCTTAAAGAAACCCTTACGTAATCCCTTAAAGGAACCCTTAAAGGAACTCTTACGTAATCCCTTAAAGAAACCCTGACGTAATCCTTTAAAGGAACCCTTAAAGGAACCCTTACGTAATCCCTTAAAGAAACCCTTACGTAATCCCTTAAAGGAACCCGTACAGAGCTTGGGTTTCGGCCGAGACTTCCCTATGCAGGCATGCGGTACTCAGCTGCGGCAGCTGGTTACAGGCCTGGAGTTTAGGGTTTAGGGTTTGGGGGTTTTAGGGTTTTAGGGATTTTGAGTTTAGTATTGGGGTTTAGTATTTAGGGGTTTAGGGGTTTAGGGTTTAGGGGTTTTAGGGTTTAGGGTTTAAGGGTTTTAGTAATTTAGGGTTTAGGGTTTGGGTGATTCGCAGTGCTCATGATGGGCTGCAGGATTGTGCCTAGGGATCCATGTGCCCCCCCATTTTGTAGATGCTTAGGCCTTCAAGGGGTCCTAAGTACACCTATAGTCTCCATTGTAGTTCCTTTGTGGGGATACACTATAAAATCCTTACTATATAATTGGTTAAATCAAAAAAAGGAACTACAATGGAGACTATAGGTATGTGGTTACATGGAGCCTCAGGGTGCGGAGACGGAGATGGACGGGTTCAAAACCCAAAACCCCAAGGCCCTAAACCCTAAACCCCTAAACCCTAAACCCTAAGCCCAAAGACCCAATCCCTTGAAAACCTACAGTATTCCTGAGGGCGGAGCTGCGGCGAGGTCTAGGGTTCAGGGAAATCGGATCTTGGTTCAGGACTTTTAGGGTTTAGGGTTTAGGGTTTAGGTTTAGGGTTTAGGGTTTAGGGTTCCTAAACCCTAAACCCGAAACCGTATTAGGGCTTAGCGTTGGGTTATTCAGGGTGGTTTTCGATGCCAGGTTAGGGCTTCTTTGGACCCCAGCCACCTATACCTTTTCCAGGACTGAGATTAGGGTTTGGGGTTTAGGGTTTCGGCTCGATTTAAGCGACAACGTAAGATTTAAGTTTACCGATGTTCTTACAGCGCTAAACCACACGCCCAGCGCCGACGAACTTAAACTCTACGAACCGTAAATAACCAGGTGTAGGGCCAAGGAATCAAGCCTTCACCGTAAAACATGCTCCAAGTTCCAAAGACCTGTACTTCCGAGACCCACGATTCTAAACCCGAGTCGCAAAATCCAGCGCACTCGCAGCCGATCCCCTTGCTACCCTAAACCCTAAACCCTAAACCCTAGAACTGTCGCAACTGTTCTTTGGCATGGGGCCCTGCATGGTCGGCCGGACCTCTATGAAGGTTTTGCCGCCGAGCCTGCAGAACAGAGGTTATGGTCGTCTAATTACCCAGGCCTTAAAGTAGTTCCTTTTTGGGGTTCATAGATAGAATGCTATAAGGTAACCCCAAAAAGGAACTGCTATGGCCCCTATGCGTACTTTAGGCTATGTACTTTTTTGTCGGTCCAGTTTCTAAACCCGAATATAGAAGTTATAGGGTCCCTACAACACAAGGAAAACGACAATTTTGGGGTTCCGTATTGTGGCCTATATACACAACTCCTGACAAGGTAGACCTTTTCGGCCGCAGGCTTCGTTTCTGTATATGGTAAAAACCCGGACCCAGATATATCCAATATAGAACTTATATAGGGTGCTTACACCCTAAGCCCTGTTTAGGTCGGTGGGCGCTTGACTTGGGCTTTCTTGGTTTAAGAGTGCTTTTTTTTTTATGAGGCTCCCGATTATAGGGCTATATTGGGCAGTAGTTAGGAACAGATAAAGAGACCACCAGCCTGTTCAACGGCCCAAACCCTAAAGGGTTTAGGGTTTTAGGATTTAGGGTTTGGGGTGTAGCTGTATACATTCCATTGCGTGACCATATCATAAGTCAGAAGAGTACACCCTAAACCCTAAATCCACAAGCCCTAGTTAAACCCAAAACCCCTAGACCCTGGACCGCAGCAGCTTCAGAAGTTGTAGTTGTGATGTTTTCGGGTTCGGGGTTAAGCCCAAAACTAAACCCAATAGGGTCCCCGACCTTTTGCAACTCTTCATGATTCGGCCTGTATAATGTCTGCAGTTTACAGTACGGACACGTTTAGGGTTTAGGGCGGAGGGTTATGTCTCAAGTTGTGGACGAAACCCCTAGGCTCCATGTCCCTTTATAGTAGATACTTAGGCCTTAAAGGGGTCCCTATATAGGTACTTTAAGGCTTAAGTATCTACTATATGGGTACATGGAGCCTTAGGGTTATTGAAGGTTTGTAGAAGCAACTCTAGAACCCTGAGCCGTATGTATACGCAGACACCCTAACAAAACTCTATCAAAAACATCTGAAAGAAACCTCATACAACGATGGAAGCTCCTTCGTATTAAACCCGTCAAGGATCCTATAGACAACATTCCCTGCCCTCAACCCTGAACCCCTAAACCCTACACGGCCTTAAACCCTAAACCCTGAACAACTCTTAACCCTGAACAACCCTGAACCCCTAAATCCTAAACTCCTCAAGACTTATCCTGGGTAGTATTGGGGAGACCCCTTAAGGGGGACCCTTCTGAACCTTAGTTCTGGCTCTCTAAAAAAGGATCTTATTGAGAGGGTCTATATTTTCAAGGGTTCCCCTAATCCGAAGTCCCAACTTAGAGTCTGCGAGGCATGACCGAGCTCATGCAGCAGGAGTTGGCCGGCGACAACGCCATCGAAGTCCGCGAGGTGCAAGCGCGTCTCCAAAGGGTTTAGGGTTTAGGTTTAGGGCTCAGGGTTTAGGGCTTAGGGCTTGGGCTTACGGTTTAGGGTTTAAGGTTTAGGGTTTAAGGTTTAGGGTTTAAGGTTTAGGGCTTAGGGCTTTGGGTTTAGGGTTTAGGGAGGTTTCCATAAGGGCTTCGGGAATGGCAAAGTGTCCTAAGTGCCTACATAGTAGAAAGTAGGGTTTCTACATTCGGAAGTACGACTATGCTTTTGTTTCGGCAAGTATTTCCAATGTAGGTACTCAGGACCCTTTGGGCCTAAGTAGGAATTTAGGGGTTTCTGGAGCTTTCAAGCTGAAACCCTGAACGTTTTGAACAAGGCATTGGGGTCCTGGGTTCACCCTAAACTCTAAACCCTAAACTTCCTGCAGTTCTGGGTTTGAAACCCTAAACCCTACACCCTAAATCCTAAACCCTAAACCCTAAACCCTAAACCCTAAACCCTAAACCCTAAACCCTGAAGGTCTGGTAGAGTTTAGGGGTGTCGGGTTATCTTATGCACAGTGGGACTCCGGAGCCCCTTCAATCTAGAACATGTTCAGGTGGGTAGTTACCGTTATAGGAGCCTTATATTACGGTTTAGGGTTTAGGGTTTAGGGTTTAGGGCTATAGACCTTATAGAAGCTTTGCAGAAGCCCTACATACCTTAAACTCCCCACCTGTAGTTTCCTTTAGCTCAAGTACTCTGGGAAATATGCACTTTAGCTTACCTTAGCTAGGTGCCACGTCGGGTAACTTTTTAATTTCCCTTTTGGTTCCTATAAAGGTACCTAGTCTTTGTTTTTTGTGGGGGGGGGGGGTGGGCGAAACTATAACCCAGTTTATTACTGAATATGTCTTACCGGAGATTTTGTTGAAACTGCTTTCATCTATGGTTTGGGTTTTGGAGCTTGTAGTGTGCACTACGGGTCCAAAAAAATAGACCGAATAGACCCAAAGACCCTCTACAGCTCTTTGAGCCCATGAGAACCTAATGTTCGTGTCTGTTAGACTCGAAGACCCTCACCGGTAGAGGTCAAGATCTAGGGTTCAGGGTTGAAGAGTTTAAGGTGTAGGGGAACCCTAAACCCTAAACCCTAAACCCTAAACCCTAAACCCTAAACCCTAAACCCTAAACCCTAAACCGTTTAGGGTTTAAAGGGTTTAGGGATGTTCAGACTGAAGGTTTAAAGCTACCGGAAGGACCTTTGGCATCAGGGCATAAGATTCAATGAGGTCTTCTGGAGTTTGTAGTTGTTTGCGATTCTGAGTCTGGGATATGCTGGCTCTTGCACCTTGTGCCAAAACCTAGAACCTAAAGCGACGAAGAGGAGTTAGAGATCATGGTTTAAGGCTTCAGTGACATTAGCGCCCCAGCTTTAAACTCCGAACCCAGGCGCTGTGACCCCTAAACCGTCTCCTAAACGTGTCGAGGCTTTTTGAGAACATGCTCGAGTGTGAGGGCTTGTGTGCGGTTTGGATGTGTAGCTTAGGCGGTTAGGTGACAAGTCGTGGGGTGATGGGTGCACGATGTAGAGTTCGCGGCTTAAGAGGAGCGCCAATGACCCTCACAACAGCCTTTAAACGTTTACGAGGCGTGCTTAGATAGTACCATAGTAGCCTCCATAAGCCCTAAACCCTAAATCTCTAAACCCTAGTCCGTTTAGAAACCCCTGTGGTGGCCTTTTGTTGAAACGGTTGGTTGAAGGTCGTTTGCACTCCAACTGGTTACGTCCTGCACGGCCCTCAGGATCAACCTTCTGGGCTTGGAGTTCAGGATTTTAGGGTTTAGGGTTTAGGGTTCAGGCTTGTAGGGTCTAGGGATCTAGAGTTTGGGGCTCAGACATTTTCAGGGTTTGCAACTTGGAGTTGCAAGACACTCACTTTGCTTTACTGTGAGAGCCAAAATGAAGTGAGCCAGGCTGCTCTGATTTTGCTACTTAGAGGCCAAGATGACTTAGTAAGTAGGTTATAAGTAGAGTTATAAGTACCCTAAATGGAGTTACCCCGATTAAAACCCTACTTATAGCCGACTTACTAAGTCCCCTGGGCCTCTAAGTAGAGTTGCCGTTATCGCTGCGCCTTTTCGAGGTAGTTACCTTCTCACATAGGAGAGATAGGGAGGGTTCAGGGTTTGCTTAGACGCAGGGATTAGAGGGTTTTGTTTTAGGGTTTAGGCTTTGTTTAGACTCAGGGTTTAGGCTTTATTTAGGGTTTAGGGTCTGTTTAAACTCTGCTCAGCTTCTCGATGTTATTTACGGTTTAGGCTTTAGGATTTGCTTAGACCGCTCTGCCCTCAACCACAACACACTGATCCAGGGAAACCCATCCCCCAACCTGATGCACGAAAAGACCTTAGACCAACGGTTAAGCCTGATTTCCCTCCAGGGCACTGGGGAAGCACAAACCCTAAACCCCAACCCCTGAACCCCTAAACAGTAAACCCAACACCCTAAACCCCAAATCCCGAAGCCCCAAACCTAAACCCTTAATCCCTAAGCCCTAAACCCCCTCACCCCAAATCCCTAAACCCGAAATCCTTCGGCACCATGTTCCGGAGCCGTACATCCCCAACCCCTTGGTCCCTAAAGCTCTGAGGTTTTGTAGTTGACGTCAGATTCTTCCCCATTGCAAACATCCAGTTGCTATCATCCTAGCCAGCAAAACCCAGCGAGGGTTTAGGGTTTAGGGCTCAGAGATTGGATTGGGTCCTTTACTAAGCAACTTTCGAGTTGCTATGATCCTAAACCCCCTAAACCTAGTGATAGTGCGCGTTTGCCCTACACCCTAAACCCACTGCACTTAACAAACTAAACCCTAAACCCGAAACCCTAAACTCTAACCCACTGCACGCAAAAACACCACAACAAAACAAACAACAAAAACTAAACCCGAAACCCTAAACCCATTACACTTAAAAAAGCTAGAAAAATAAACAATCTAAACCCTAAGCCCGAAACTCTAAACCCTAAACCCTAAACCCGAAACCCTAAACCCTAAACCCGAAACCCTAAACCCTAAACCCGAAACGAGGTACGACATGCACGCCCCAGCCATCAGCAGATTTTCCCAGAGACTCAACGCCTGGCCAGGGCCTCGCTTCTTTCAGGGGCTCCATAGAGAGTACCATTATGTTAGGTAGGGTTTAGGGTTTAGGGTTTAGGGTTTAGGGTTTAGGGCTTAGGGGAACTAGGTACCCAAAACCACAATGAGGATGGTCTTTTGGGACCTACTTCCATAATGGTACTATCTGTGGAGCCTCTGGGTCCTTTCAGGGTTAAGAGTAAACATGTTGGAGACAAAATATGTGGTCCAAAAAAAGGTTTAAGGTTTAGGGTTCAGGGGTTTAGGGTTTAGGGTTTTAGGGTGCTTTAGGGCTTTAAGGGGTTTAGTGTCCACCATTGGCCATCTGTACTGCCTGCTTGTATCTATTGCAATACTACCTTTGAGCTTTGCTAAACGATGTTGTTGTTGTGCAGAAATGTGCATGGTTAGGCTTAGGAGCTGGGGGGGTTTCTGGTATAGGGGGTAGAGTAGGAGATTTAGGGTGTACTATCGGGGCCAGAATTACCAATAACAGCATCCCCTGGTAGTCTGGAGATGCTGGTTTCGCGTTTCGGGCTTGTAAGGTTTAGGGTTTATGGCTTGAGGCTTCCCTGAGCATGAAGAAGGACCTCAACGACCTACTTGTGTGTGTGTGTGTCTGTTTTCCTTCTTACTGATTTCCTGCTCTAAGATCTTAGAAACGTACTTAGTAACATAGCTGAATGAGTACACTGCAGGTTTGAGATGAAAGAAAACTCGTCCGGTCTGTTGTTTAGTTTAGGGCATAGGCTTGAGGGTTAGCTCAAAAGTAAAGGTGCTAGAAACTGCAACCAGATTCATGTCAAGGTTGGTGTGTACATGTCCATCATCATGTTCCTGCAGCACATGCTCACTCTAGGCTGCATTTTTGCTTCTTCGTGCAGCTAGATACTCGGACCCTATACACCCTCAACCCAGGCCCTAAGCCCGAAATCCTATGCACACTAAACCCTAAGCCCTAAGCCATGAACCCTTCCCTATGGGAGTGGCATGCTACTACCCAACCATCGACTCCACCGAAAGCCTCAGCACCAAAAGCTTCGGCTGGGAGTCACGACACGTATTCGGACCAGGAGTAGGGGTGCGGCCGAGTATCGTCAGTGGCAGGAAAGTGCAATGGGTGGCATGGCTACCAGTTCGGCGCCTCCACTTGAGGCTACACCGAGGACGCCAGTACATGCTGGCTCTGTGGTTCCGCGAGCGATCTCATGGACACGCTGCCTGCGATGCTCCGGATCCTGGAGGGGTACCCGGAACCCCCAAATCCAAAGCAGGGTTTTAAAAAGGGCTGGTGCGAGCTCCCGTTGCAGTTGGATAGGCCAAGCTATAGGCAACCAGCTTTGGATTTGGGCCACGTTTCGTGGTTGATACTCTACACCCAGAACCCCAAGCCCTCCGCCCACAACCCTAAACCCTAGACTCTATAGACCTAATGTAGGCGCCTTATAATATTTGAGTAGGGCTCTATAAATGTAATAAGGAGCCGCCCCAAACAAATAGTAATTATAGATTATTCTTTAGGTCCAATAGTAGTCCGAAACCTAAACCCTTAACCCAAGAGTGCCCTTTCTCTAAGGCTCCATGTACCTATATAGTATGTACATAGGCCTGAAAGAACCTATTTAGGAATGCGTAAGTATACACTATATGGCCACATGGAGCCTTAAACCTTAAACCTTACAATGCTGGAAGCCCTTGAAGGAACTCTTGCCGGAACCTTTACTTTAAACAACTACATGGGTACATGGAAGTTGAAATCCTAAACCCTAAACACTAAAACCTTAAAGCCTTAAAACCCTAAACCCTTAGCCCGAGAGTGCCCTGGCAATACTGTAGACCCCTTATAGATACCCTTTTGCATGAACCCTTACAGAAACCCTTCGAGGAATCCTTTATGTAAGTGAACCGAAAAACCCTAAACCCTAAACCCTAAACCCTTACAGAAACCCCTTGCTCCAGGGCGCAGCAGGAGCTGGGCTTGTGTGTCCGGCCCAAGGCTGGGAGCTCTTGGCCCCGACACGGTTTGGGTTTAGGGTTTAGGGTCTACTTAGAGGCCCAGGGGACTTAAGGGTTTAGGGTTTAGGATTTAGGGTTTAGGGTTTAGGGTATAGGGTTTAGGGTTTGGGGTCTTCTACTTAGAGGCCCAGGTGACTTAGTAAGTAGGGTATAAGTAGAGTTATAAGTACCCTAAATGGAGGTACCCCTTTAGAAGCCTACTTATAACCGACTTACTAAGTCCCTGGGCTTCCAAGTAGGGGTTTTGGGGGTTTGGAGTTGAGGGGTTTAGGCGTTTGGGGGGGTCGCGTCTAACTCGGGTTTACGGGGTTTGGAGTTTTAGTGTTTAGGGGTATAGGGGCCTAGGGCTTGGTGCTTTAGGGCTTAGGGCGGTTGGGCTTTCTTCTTAAGAATTGTTTTTTGTATATCCGAACTCCAAGCGATTAGTACCTTAAGAACCCCAAACCCACTTTTTTGTAGGTTCTTACTATAAACCCTAATATGGGATTTATAGGGACCCTACAAAAAAGTAGGTTTTGGGTTCTTAAGGTATAAACTTATGTAATTGGGTTTTTTTCTGGGTCCAAGGACGCTTCAGGATGAACGCTACATGAGAACCGGACCCGGGGCCCTAAGAAATCTGCATGTTGAGGGTTCCTTGGGTTGAGGGCTCCTTGGGGGTTTTAGGGTTTCAGGGTTCAGGGTTGAATTAGGGTTTTAGGGTTTCAGGGTTTAGGGTTTTGGGGTTTTGGGGGTTTAGGGTTTATAGGGTTGAATGTAGGACGTGAACAAGGTCAGGTTTTGCAGGCTCAGGTATTGGCTCAAAGCTTTTTCAATCCAGATGCTTGATAGTGTAGTTTAGGCTCCTAAACCCTAAACCCTAAACCCTAAACCCTAAACCCTAAACCCTAAACCGCAAACCCTAAACTCTAACCCTAAACCCTAAACTCTAAACCCTAAACCCTAGACCCTAAACCCTAAACCCTAAACCCTAAACCCCTGAACCTCTCAGTCCTCGACCTGAATCCTACATCCTCCCGGGTTGAGTCGTTGAGTCGTTTTTGGGGCCCTCCTTACTTGGGATACACAGGGGCTCCTCAGTTTTCGGCGCTGAGTGGGCAGCCTTAGACCTGTTGCAGGCATTTTTGAACGTCTAGCCTTTTGCTTTAGGGATTAGGGTTTAGGGCATTTTTATCCCTTATCCCGATACCCTGAATTTGGGGGTTTAAAGATACCGCGCCGTTGAAGGCAAACCCTAAACCCTAAACCCCTACACCCTTAACCCTAAAGCCTGAGAGCCCCAAACCCTAAACCCTATAACCCTAAAGCCCTAAACCCTAAACCCTAAACCCTAAACCCTGACCCTTAAACCCTATAACCCTAAAGCCCTAAACCCTTAACCCTAGAACCCTATAACCCTAATCCCTGAGACCCTAAACCCTGAACCGCAAGTCTGCAGCCTTCAACCTTACCTTGAGCCCCCAAATCGGTTTAGAGTTCATGCAGGTTTTAGGGTTCAGGGTTCAGGGTTCAGGGTTTAGGGTTTAGGGTTTAGGGTTTTAGGGTTCCATCTAACAGCCTCGGCCGGATTCTGCAGTCCAACATCCTTCCAAACCAGGGGTTTAGGGTTTAGGGTTTTGGGTCTAGGGTTTAGGGGTCAAGACTTGGGGTTTAGGGTTCAGGGTATTTTCTGAATGGTATGTTCTCTTGAGCCCCCAAATTAAGGGTTTAGGGTTTAGAGGGTTGCAAAGGCGTGAAAGCCAGGGGCTTGTGGAGGGAGCGACGACGAAAGCCCGAACGATCCCAGATAAAGGCAAGCCCAGAATCTCTGCTCCTCTAGCCTCTAGCCTGCACACTGAACCTGACCGCCCCACCCATTTCTGGATTCGGTCTGTCGCTGAAATAGACCATCCATGAGGCCAGAACCGTTGCCTCATCCGGCAGTTAGTTCCTTCCAGAGGTCATGATTGATGTCTACCATCTCAGCC
This sequence comes from Symbiodinium sp. CCMP2456, assembly GCA_905221635.1. Taxonomy (NCBI): domain Eukaryota; class Dinophyceae; order Suessiales; family Symbiodiniaceae; genus Symbiodinium; species Symbiodinium sp. CCMP2456. The sequence continues at coordinate 39,335 of CAJNDV010010391.1, forward strand.
ATTTCAGCATGCTTTAGAGGTGTTACCATCATCCTATTGGCAGCATCATGTTTTGAAACTTCCTGTCACACATGTGCGAAGTCCCCATAAGCCATGAGGTACCTAAAACTTACAAAGATCCTGCACAGACCTGTCGAGAAGGCCTTGCCTTGGCCCTATAGAAAACACTGTCGAGAATAGTCCTCCGCACGCGCAACACGCGCAATAGAAACAGCGAGCACAACATCAAGATGAGAGCTATCTCTCGCTCTCTCTCTCTCTCTCTCTCTTTCTCTCTCTCTCTCTCTCTTCCGGTTTAGGGTTTAAGGTTTGGGGTAGTTCTTTAAAGTTTTTTGGCCACCAGAGAGCTCACGGGAGGCAGTGAACCACATTTCCTTGGCGTCCAACCGGCCCGATGAGGCATCGTTGGGCTTCCTAGGAGCTCCCAAGACTCCCCAAGTAATATAGGGGCCTCAATAATTAGAATGGGGTGTGGGGTATCTCATACTATACATAATGAGGAACCCCCCAAACCCTGTTCTAATTATTAAGGCCTCTATGCTACCCTTTAAGAGGTCCCTTGAACGTCCTTAGCAGTGGGTATTTTACGGAATTTAGGGTAGTTGGGGGTCTAGGTCTGTTGCATTCTATAGCTTTTTGTATGGGCTTTATGTATCCCATTTACAACCGCATCTGTCAGGCCGGAATACCACGAAACCCTATTCCAATGCTTAAATCCCCTACATCATCAAGATATCCAGACCTTCCAAAATCCCTTAATCGAGGAATACATACCGTAAAGATCCTTAAATCGTATGAGGGGCCCGTTTACATTTGAAGGTATATTCCTCACCTAAGGGATTTTGGAAGGTCTGGGTACCAGGAGGACCGAACACATCAAAGCATTGTCAGTAAAGTTCCCTCTGGCATCAATCTCCCTAAACCCCAAACTCGAAACCCTAAGTCCTAAAACCGCTAAACCCTGATACCCCGAAGCCCCAATACAGCACTTCTTCGGCAAATTTGCCTTTTTGTTTTTCAGACTGTCTCCGCAGACCTGGCCAGGGTTCAGGTCTGCTAAGTTGGTTTGGGGTTTCAGATTTGGGGTTTAGGGTTTCTGGCTTAGGGCTTTGTCTGCGTTTGGTGTCCGTGGGATGGATGCCAGATGCAATAAGCATTCAGAGCCCATAGTGGTTCTAATAATGATATAATGTCTTGAAAATATATGAGGTTTGTAACGAATAGTGATATAGTGAACTGAAACTATATGATGTTTTGCAGGGTGCTTTCGTGTCGCTCTGAAGGATCCTAGATACCGCCAGCGCCGGAACGCGGCAACACGCACCCTTCAGTGGCCGATGCACTGCAGGGCTGGTTCGTACTGGCAGGCTACATTTATAGTCTCCATTGTAGTTGCTTTGTGGGGTTACCTTGGAGGATTAGGGTTTAGGGTTTAGGGTATCGTCTATTTGGTTCTAGCCAGGAATTCAGCTGCAATGGAGACTGTAGGCGAGAGCCGTCGACGATCGGCAGCCTGCATTGCATGGAAGCACTGCGGGGCTACGGCCATGGGCGGAGAGCCCGTGGTGGTAGGCTAGCTGTGCTAACCATGGATTTGTCCAAGACGGTAGAGGTTCTGGTGCAGTTTGCTGGTGGAGGTTGCTGGCAAACAATCAAGCTGGACGATTCGGTGCGTCAGATGCTGTACGCTGCTGCGCACCCAGGCTGCAGCGGGAAACTCTGGAAGGTGCAACACGTGACGGTGCACATCAAGCAGTGGCACATCAGATGTCAAACCCTAAACCCAAACGCTCCATGTACCTTTATAGTAGATACTTACGCCTTACAGGGGTCCCTATATATATACATATATATATATATATATAGAGGTACTTTAAGGCCTAAGTATTCACTATATGGGTACATGGAGCCTTAGGGAAACCCTAAACCCTGACCTTTGCGGGGCGTGGACGGATGGGAGCCACAGGAGAGCCAAGGCTGCTGGGCGCGGCTGTGCACCCAAAAAAGGCCCAAGGGTCCAAAGTGTCTACCCAGCGGGTCCGAGTACCCAAATAGTAAGGTTTTAGGTCCCCAAAATCCGTACTCTGAATGGTTTTGGGACCTTGAAACCCTACTATTTGGGTACTTGGACCCTTAGGGTCTATATAGAAGAAGGTAAGGTTTCTATGTTAGGAATTGCTATTATGCTTTAGGGAAGTATCCCCCATAACAACTTAGCACCCTTTGGGTATGCCCATATACAAGATTAGGAGCTCGTTAGCAGCTTGCCGCTCGCATCATTCAATGTTGTTTGTCGCATCAGTCCCCCTTTTAGCTTATGGTTGCCTCTTTGGTGGTTCCATACTAGGATCCGAAGATTAACAGAATGTTCGGAAAGCTTCAACAAAGGACTCATGGCATAGCTTCTTATCCGAAATCCCATGTAGGTCTTCTCCGGGTACTTGCTACTACATACTGAGTCGACTTGGATGCTCTACTGTAAGAGGACCCCTGAGTACAAAAGCCGTCCACCGTCGCAAAGATGGTTCTACAGTCATACTATTTAAAGCTGGGGTGCTCTTTCATCAGGGTTCAGCATTAGTCCCTTTTATTAGTTGCCTTGTTTTCCTTATTGCAGAGCCCTTACCCTAACACTGGGTTGGCCAAGCCCTAAACCCCCTAAACCCCGAACCCTAAACCCCAACCCTGACCCTAACACTGGATTGCCCTGGGTCCTTGTTGGATACAATCTTACATTTTGGTCATAATACGAATCCAATAAGGATTAAACATGATCATCTTTCATATAGCCCCAACTGAGAACCAATATCAGTGGCATAACAATAAACCTCAACCCATGAACCCCGAACCATAACCTTCACGCTGGGTTAGCCAGAAACCATAAACCCTGAACCCCTGAATCCCGAGGCCGTAGATGAACCATGAGCCCTTTGTTTAGGAGTTTTAGGGGTTTAGGGTTTAGGGTTTCTTTGCTGAAGCATCTAGGCATCCCGCGACAACATCAAGCAAATTTTCGAGCCGGGTGGCAACTCGCAAGAAGGCAGCCGCGGTTTGAAATTGTTGGACTCTTCCCATACTCTTCCCTACACCCTAAACCCTAAACCCCTAAACCCGTTCACGGGGGTGCATGTTTTATTGTTGTTGGCGTTGTCTTTTCGTCCTAGGGGTTCGGTATATATCAGCCCTGGACCTTGATACGTCGGTGCCTTAAGGACGAAACGATGAAATGAGCCCCAAAAGGGTTTGAGGTTCATATACCATAAAGTTTCAAGGAGTCGTAGTATACGGGTGTATAGGGCCCCTAGTTTTAAGGGTCTTTTGGCGTCTTTCAGGTGGAGGGGAGGGTGCTGAGTCCAGTCCTGCAGCTTGAGCTGTGGGCGGCAGAGCCATCTCCATAGCGAAGGGGACAGCAGGTGTAGGTTTACCAACATACAGACCCTAAGCCCTAAACCCTAAACGTTTTCATCACAAATGGTTTGTGGTTTAGGGTTTAGGGTTTAGGGTTTAGCCCCAATAAATTCATCCTTGTTGTGAATGAGGATTCAGGGTTTGGTCTCAATAAATTCCTGCCCTTTGTGGTTTATGCTTTATGGTTTAGCCTCAATAATTCTCCTTATTGTGGTTTAGGTTTTCGGGTTTCGCCTCAACAAATTCCTCCTTGTGGTCTAGAGTTTAGCCTCACTAACTTCCTCCTTGTTGTGGTTTAGCGCTTAGGGTTTAGCCTCAAGAAATTCTCCTCATTGTGGTTTCTATATCTACCTATAGTCTCCATTGTAGCTCCCTTTTTTGGTTTAACCCACTGTATATTAAGGATATTATAAGGTATCCCCAAAAAGGAACTATAATGGAGACTATAGGTAATTCCTTGATGCGGTAAAGTTTGTTGTGCCACCGGTAGGGAAACGCCAAGCTCTAAACTGCGTCTGCGTATCCAAGCCTACCTCAAAGGGTCCGAAGTATCTATATACTAGAATGCAGGGTCTCATATTCTTTCGGAATTACTATTACGATTTAGGGAAGTTTCCCGAAAAAAACAGTAATTACATGGGACCCTTTTAACTTCTGGGTACCACTCTGGAATTTCTAGACAGCTCAGACACCTTCGTTTCGGGTTTAGGTTATAGTTTTCGTCTATGGCATACGTAAATAATGGTCTATCCCAAACCCTAAACCCTACCCCCCAAACCCTAAACCCTGAACCCTAGACCCTACCCTCCCAAACTTTGCCTTAATCCCTGTAGTCCAGGGAGTCGCTAGTTCATGGATGCCTAGTCTCCCCAACCCTTTGCAGATTCCTAAGGAACTTGAGGCAGTTTGGGGGAGACCTCAGGTGTTCAAGGCCCACAGGAAGAGGAGGATTCAGCTCCTAACGTTTAGGGTTTAGGGTTTAGGGTCTGGGCAAGTGAAACGACTAAACCCGAAGCTACTGGCGAGCTACTGGCCACCGTGCTTAGAGCTGCAATCTGCAAAACCGATGACGACGAGCCAAAGGCCAAGGAGGCAGAGGCAGTGAAGCTCCGTGATTTCCCTAACCCGGAAACCTAAAGATCTTGGAAGATCGCAGTCCGGAAGCAGTAAGAGCAGCTTCTGGACAAGCCAGATGAAGCCTTTAAGGAGGTTTATGAAAAGACTGCTACTTTGGAGGCGTTCCGGGACACGGGAAAGTTTCTGACTTTGGACGTCAAGATCCTATCCGCTCTATCCCGGGTCGCAAAGGGTGAGCTTCCCCTGGGAGACAGATCATCAACTACAAGGAGTCGGAAGCTGCGGGAGGTAGGGCTGTTCGTGGTAGACAAGTTCTTCTTATGCTTGAGTCCCAGCCCTGTAGCATGACTTGCGGATGCCGTTGCATGTCTGCCTACTTTACTTGCAGAGGGGTTTAGGGTTTAGGGCAAGTAACCTTCAAAGCCTTGTGTGGGAGCGGGGGGTACGTGGGAAACCAGCAAGTAAGTATAGTTGTAGCGGATAGGCGCTGGCCGCCAGAGTTAGACTAAACCCTAAACCCCGAACCCTAAACCCAAACCTCTTCGGTTCAAGTACGGCCTTGTTTTGCGCTGTAAGGCTTCACGTTTAGAGGGGTCTCATTCATTTTGCGCATGCCGCTGGCCCTAGGTGATTCGGAGCCCAAAAAGTCTTAAGTACTTTAAGTATGTATTATATCGTCGAATGAACGGTGTCTACGGTAGGAACTACTTTTATGATTTGGGGAATTACCCCCTTACCCCCCCCCCCCCCTCAAAAACAGTACCTAGGACCTTTTGGGGATTATCGGGAGGCCTTGATGTTGCTGGTGCCCTAAACCCTAAACCCTAAACCCCCAAACCCAAAACCCAAAACCCTAAGCCCCAAACCCCTAAACCCAAAACCCTAAGCCTAAACCCTTAAACCCACAACCCCAAACCCTACACTTGGGAGGCCTTGATGTTGCTGGTGCCATCAAGACGGCAACCTTCGATCTGGTCCCTTGGATAGCGCGGTTTTTTTCAGTTTAGGGTTTAGGGTTTAGGGTTTAGGGTTTAGGGTTTAGGGTTTAGGGTTTAGTCGTCTTTTCAGGACGCCGGATCTTCTTCAGGGTTTAGGGTTTAGGGTTTAGGGTTTAGTCGTCTTTTTAGGATGCCGGATCTTTCTCAGGGTTTAGAGTTTAGGGTTTAGGGTTTTAGGGCAGACCTTCTGGTATCCCTTCATTAATTAAGTAAGGAGTATATACCTTAATTACTGTAAGTCATCTTAGGGATCCTACTATAATTAGGGGCTCTTGGAAGGTCTGTCCTCAGAAAGCATTGCAAGGCACTCGGGCGTTTGCTGTTTTAGGGGCTTGTGTCGACTATAATGTACCCCCCGCCTTCCCAAAAAACAGAACTGCTTCGAATTATTAAAGCTCCTATATTAGGATGACAGCAACCGAGGAATGGCCGGAAAGTAAACCGCTGATACCCCAACCTAGGGCCCGAAAATGCTGAACTAGGCCCCAACCTCCGTAAACCAAACCCCTACCGCGGTTTAGGGTTTAGGGTTGATATCTCTGGATCGGTCACTTGACTATAAAAACCTTAGGCGCTGGATTCTAGTCTATTGACGTTCCCTAAACTCGGAATCCTTGCCTAGAGCATTCGTGAAGCAGAGGCAAATCGAACCCTGGGAAGGAGCAGTGTGCTTTCAGGAGATCCTTCCACGCTTGGCGTCACAAGGCTCCCAAATAGCTAACACGGTATAGGGTTTAGGGTTTAGGGGTGTTGGGACAGGGCTCACACTAGCGCAACGACATCAGATGGCATCTGGTTTTGCTCGGATGCCGCAAAATACGAGTGCTTCGAGCCTGAGGGGTTCTGAACCCTACCCCATATCTTCAGCTTAGTAGACGAGGCTTCCTTTTGAGTTTAAACCACCTGAAGCCCAAATCCTCAAGTCTATAAGGCCTAAGCCCTAAAGCCTAAACCCTCAACCCAAAGCCCCAAAGCCTAAAGCCAAAGCTCTATAAGCCTGAACCCTCAGGCGTGAAACGCAAATCTGAAAGCATGCGTTAAAGCCTAAACCCCACATCCAAATCCCCAAACCTGACCTAGACCCCCCAACTACCCTATAATTTGCCCTTAAAGCCCTCTACTAAGGACTAGAAGGGCTCCATTCAAAGGGGCTTGGGGGGGTCGTGGCACAGCATCCTTTAAAGGACCGCTGAAAGGCCCTGCAAGGCCCTAAACCCCGAGGAAACCCAAAGCTCGAGCCATTCCCATACCCTGGGTTTAGGGTTTAGGGTGGGTTTAGGGTTTAGGGTTTAGGGTTTAGGGTTTGGGGTTTAGGGTTTAGGGTGGGTTTAGGGTTTAGTGTTTAGGGTTTAGGGTTTAGGGTGGGTTTAGGGTTTTAGTGCCCGTTACAGTACCCTCATAGTACCCATAGTACGGGGCCCTTAAACGGAACTCTTGAAGGAACCAGTAAAGGGAACCCTAAAAGGAGCCCTTAAAGGAAGTCTTAAAGGAGACCGTAAAGGAACAAACCCTAAACCCGAAGCCTAAACCCTAAAACCCTAAACCCTAAACCCTAAACCCAAAGCCCTCGACCTTGAGGAAACCGTAAAGGAACCCAAAAGGGCGAGCCATGCCAAGGTCTTTTCGCGACTTCTCCAAAGGGGTTCCTTTGAGAAGTTCGACGAGGCGACGAAGGGGTTCGGGATTTAGGGTTGAGGGTTTAGGGTTTGGGGACGAGAGCGGCGTTTGGGGCTTTTTTTGGGTGGTTTTTAGGGATCTTGAAGGGATTTTTGGAGGGTTCCTGTAAGGGTTTAGGGGTGTAGGGGCTTAGAGCTTATAGGGGAGGGGTTAGCGTTTGGTTCGGGTTTAGGGTGCAGTGCTTTTGGGGGTTTAGGTTGTAGGGTTTAGGGTTGAGGGTCTTGGGCTTTGGGTTTAAAGTCTCTTTGGCGTTACTTAGGGTTGTTATGGTTAGGGTTTAGGGTTTAAGATGGAGTTGAGATTTTAGCGCTGTTCAGGGCTTAGAATAGAAGCCTGAAAAGTTACCAACATTATTCTTCTGCATTTCACTTGGAGGCCCAGGGGACTTAGTAAGTCGGTTGTAAGTAGGGATATAAGTGGGGTAACTCCGTTTAGGGTACTTATAACTCTACTTATAACCTACTTACTACGTCCCCTGGGCCTCCAAGCATACTATTGTTATACTATACTGTACCCCCGAACCCTTTCCTAAGAGTTTAGGCCCCCCTATATCGTGGTTTCGGAGCCCCCAGCAGGTCCCAGATCTTACCATATACAGGGCGGTATGGTTCCGACGGACGGAAATCTGGTCTACTTAAGTGATCAGCAGCTTGAGTGGGTGGGTTACAGATGGTTACAGTTACAAGATGTTACAAGTATCCTAGCAAAGCTTTATTCTCGATATAGACTTACCGTACCTGCAACTTACGCGCGAAGACCCCGGAGCCTTGAAGAAGCTCGAGTTTGCCGCTTCTTGGCAACAAAGTAGGGATTAGGGGGGGTGACGTAGCTACAGAACGCGATAGACCCCCCCCCCAATTCTCGACAGACAAGCGAAAATGAGGTTCGTTCCCTTAAGGGTCCATCGACCTTCCGAGCCTACTCTCCAAAGCGCTACAACTATACTGACTACCTTAAGGGTTTAGGGTTTAG
>CAJNDV010010391.1:47515-58993 GCA_905221635.1 Symbiodinium sp. CCMP2456
AGGCTCCATGCGCACATTACTAAGAAAGTACATGCTTGGGCCTTACAGGGGTCCTTGTATAATTGCCTTAGGGCCAGCGATGCACAAACCCTAAATCCACAGCGCTTCTTGCTCCTGTCGAGCTAAGTTGGAGCCTGCGGGCTCCAGCCACATCAAGGCTTCTTAATACGTGCCCACAGGGTTGGAATAGGACTCTTGGGATGTTTTATAGTATAATGATTTAATGCGGCATAGGTATTCAGGGACCATGGGGAATAGTGTAAGTCTTGCTACTCATGTAAACCCCTACATTTGCAAGTCTTCTGAGCTCCTTGCTAGCTGAGTTGATGACGTTTGGCTTTTAGTTGTTAACTGCTCGTTTGTTTTTTTGCTCAGGGAAGCCGGCGACTACCTTAAGGCCCAGCAGACCCTTAAACCTAGGGGCGCTATACTCTTATATTCTGAGTCCCTATTATGGTATAAGAACCTTAAATCCTTTAAGGGTTCATTTCGTCCTTAATTTAGGGTTTTAAGTTTTGTTTGTGTTGTTCAGTTTACCCCAAACCCCAAACCCTCATCCAAGGATCCTCAAACCCGAATCCCTACCTAGACGGTTTTACGTTTTTTTTTTCAGGGCACCTCGAGTTTTACGGCTATCGGCGATGTAGGAAAGGAGGCGCCCTAAAGAAGAGGTTGGCAATGATCCTGCAACCCAGCTCTCCTTCATCCCTACACCCTAAACCCCAAACCCTAAACCCCTGAACCCTCAAACCCTAAACCCTCAAACCTTAAACCCTAAACCCTAAAACCCTAAACCCTAAAACCTCAAACCCTAAAACCCTAAGCCTAAACCCTAAACCCTAAGCCCTAAAACCCTCAACACCTTCCAGGAGGGGCCACATCGCTTCATGGAGGTTGCCCGGATTCCAGTGACCAGAAGCAACAACGCTTAGGGGTGGCAGGGCAAGAGCACAGCTCCTCAACCTGCCTCGACATACCATAGCTCCTAGAACCTCTAAACCCAGAGCCCTAGACCCTAAACTGCTTTCCTGCAGGTTCTCTAAGATATGTCAGGGCTGATAAGGTAGCTTACATGACAAGGGCTATGTAAGTTATCGTAGTTTCCGGCAGTCCCTACAAGGCTTTAGAAATCTCGCAACCTTAACCTCGTGCGACGCTAAACCCCCTAGATTGACGGTTTGTGTGATGCTGAACGCCTGGGTCCCCCTGAGCCTGTTTCGGCAGCGTCCAGTGAGCAAACGAACTGTGCCGAAGGCACGAGTGCGCCCTGTCATCGCAAATTTAAGGTTTATGGCTGTATAGGATGTAGGGTTTAGCGTTGCATGACCTCGGGGGTCTCCGCTTTTTGGGATACCTAGCTTTATGGTTAGCACCTGTCATGCAGAAGAAGTAGGTACCGTAAACATGGGCGGTGGGGGTTGACTTCCTGATCCTTATGTGGCCTTTTATCCCCTTGGTCGTAGCCTTCACATGCAGCAGCTCCTCACAAGACGTAGTAGGGCGCTCGATGCTTTAATGCATCAGGCTACATAGACCGGAGAAGTGACAGGGGGCTTGTTTGGCGGCGAGGAAGGCATCGCGAAGCAGAGAGTGTTAGCAACCTAAACCCTAAACTCTATCCTTACGGCTGATGATATAAATCCTGAGTTACACATACTAAGGAATAAGCCATAATTCCCATAGAAGAGGATCCTTAAGGTAATGCAGGATTTTTACCAACGACAGTAGTGGAAAGACGGTTCCATGCAAGGGGAACCGCAGGAAATCCCAGAGGCCTTCCCACAGCGTTTTCAACATTCCTGCCTAGATGCAAGAGTGGCAAGCTGCTTGGGCCATGTACAGGCCAATGCGCGCTCCGGGCTGTCTTTGGAATAAACAACAGCCTCTACAAGACGATCTATTTATATAAGTTAGATAGTTCGTTGAAAATGTTAGAATCTGTTAGAACACTGTTCAGGGATGTTCAGGGTTGTAGTTGCAGGCTCCGAGCCCTAAGCCCTAAACCTACACCCTGTTCCCAAGACAGCAGCCTACTATGTTGATTAAGTCGCGGTTGCCTGTAGCTCCATATCTTGACCACACACCGAACCTTTCCCAAGCTTCCGCATTAGCTTAGGTTCCTTGCTTCAAGGCTTGCCTTACCTTAACCATGGCCTACCTTCTGTAGTAGGTTCTAAATATAAGCCCCACGAATACCCTAACAAAAAAGTGGGTTTTGGTAGGTATAGGATTCAATTCCCTAAACCCTAAACCCTAAACCCTAACCTTGATTCAATGTCTGGGGTTGGCAGTGGATCGGGTCTCGCTCGCTTTCGGTGGAGGCAGCCAGAAATCTGGCTGCAAGTGCGGACATTAAGAACAATAGTTATACCCTAAGGGTCCAAAGGACCCGATAATGAGGTACTCGGGTTTGGAGTAGTAGATATGTAGGTTACTAGTTTGGAAAGTATGTGATAATTAGGTACTTGGACCCTTAGGGTTAGGGTTTAGGGTTAAGAGAGTCTGCGAAGCTCCGTCATGTATCATATCCCACACTCGGAGGCCCAGGGGACTTCATAAGTAGGGTTATACTTGGGGTAGCTCCGGTTTTCCGGTACTTTATAACTCTACTTAAAACCTACTTACTAAGTCCCCTGGGCCTCTCTAGTCAGACTCTAGGAGTCTACTGCATCTGCAGTACCATCTCCGAGCAAAACGCAGAGGCCTACCACCTTGATGGTGGTCTTCGTTAAGTTTCGTTTATTTCAGCAGAAAACTTAAGCTACAGAGCCCGGAGCCCGATATGTTGTCGAGGGCAGAAACGGCGCAGCGGCATAAAGTTTAATCTCTGCCTGCTGCCCTGTACATAGGATGGTTGGGCTGTTTTTTGCCGTGCCGACTTTTCGATTGGGTCTTCCGAATCAGGGTTTGTGATATCGGGGCTGACCCTACTTAGAGGCCCAGGGGACTTAGTAAGTAGGTTATAAGTGGAGCTACTGTTAATGATACAAAGCCTGCCTACTTATAACCGACTTACTAAGTTCCCTGGGCCTCCAAATAATAGGGCCCAAACCCTAAATCTTAACCCCTAAGCCCTAAACCGTAGATTTCTTAACGGAACCCTCATGACAGTACCTAGGACAAACCCTAAACCCATGAGAAGACTTGTGATTGGATAAAGAGAGCATGGGAAGACATGTGCTGGGGCGTATATGCGAATTGGTGTCGGAGAACCCAGTCATGCAGGGTACAGGGTTTGGGATTTAGGGATTGGGGTCTAGGATTTATGGAAGATTCGGGTGGAATGGGTTTCCTGGACGGTCTCCGGAGGTCGAAATGCCATCATAGAATATACGTTCGGGTTTCGAACATCTAGTAGGATTCAGTATTAAGTTTTGGGATTAGGGTTTGGTTTAGGGTTTAAGTATTGGGTTTCGTGCTTTGGGCTTAGGGCTTGTGCGGATGAGGGCCTTCGGCGCGAAAACGTGCAGGCTTTAGGGGGTGTAGCATTCGCAGTCGGCCGTGGAGATGTGATCCAGCCATCAGGGTTACGGTTTACCAACCGACTTCCAACAACGGAGGTTTGTTAGAGCGAGAGACCTGCGCTGCATGGCAGATGGCTGGGAAGCAGGGAACCCTGAACCCTAAACCCTAAACTCCTAAACCCTAATCCCTGACAGCAAAATCACAGACCAGAACGGAATGTCCATCACCGATCCCGAATCCCCAAACCCATAGCTTGGTATGCCCCCTAAACCCTAAACCCTAACCCAAACTAAAGAAACCCAAAGCCTGACCCTGCATCATGACCTTAGTTTTGGGGCCATTTTTTTATGGTTTAGGGTTTAGGGTTTAGGGTTTAGGGTGTAGGTTCAGGGTTTAGGGTTTAGGGTTTAGGGTTGAACAACTATACCGCAAAAGGCTCCAAAGTACTGGAACAGGGAGTACTTGGACCCTTGGGGTGTTTGCCTTCTAACTCGCCTTTCACTTGTCTGATTCCGCTCACAAGACTCATGTATCCTAAGCTCCTAAACTAACCCCTTAGACCGTAAACCCTAAACCCCTATTCCCCTAAACTCTAAACTAAACAAATCCACAAGCCTGAAGCACTAGCTTGACAACCGAAGCCCTACCTGGACCCTGATAACTGAAAACCAACCTTTTCGAGGACTTAGGTAAGGAAGTCATATCAAGCCCCCCCCCCGCTTCACCTGGCCCCTGCAAAAAAAGTAGGTAGTTTGGGGTTAAGGTAGCCACGCTGAACCCTGAAGCCCTAAAGCTTTAACGCTAAAGCTCCAACCCTAGGCCCCCAACCCTTAAACTAGCTCCTCACGCCTCTGCTCTAAGCCCTTCGTCACCAGTCAAACCCCTTACATAACACCAAGCCACCTTCCCTTAAGGACGGCGGTTTTGGACCCTAAAAGGGTTTAAGGTTCATATTCATATACCAGAATCGGGATTCATAGTATAAGGGTAGGGTCCCCTAGTTTTAAGGGTCTTTCAGCCCTTAAGGTAGGTCCCAAAATTTGGAAGCCCTCACTTCCTATGACCCTCACCTCCTGAAACCCTGAGCGCTAAATGCGAGCCTCTGGAGATCACATTACCCAAACGGTCCGAAGGACCTACATTACCCAAAGGGTCCAAAGGACCTAATAATCATGTACTTGGGTTAGGGATAGTAGTTTTGTAGGTTAGTATGCAGAAGAGTGTCACCCTAAACCCGAAACCCTCAACCCTTAACGCTTATGATAGTAACCCTAAGCCCTTCATGCCTGTGTCCCATCCGGTCAGCAGCCGAGTCCACGGCCCACGACAAGCGCGTTGCCGCACAAACACCGTGCCCGATTCCATCCCCCCTCGGGGTTTAGGGTTCAGGGTTTAGGGCTGAGGGATTAGGGTATGTAGGTGTGCCAAACCCTCTATTCCTGGGGATCCAAAACCCTTTGGTTTTAGGGGCTATAGGCTATACCTTAAAATGAGGGGGTCATAACCTACTATTTTGTAGGGTTTGGGGATGAAGGGTCTATGGTTTAGGATTTAGGGTTTAGGGTTTAGGGTTGGGATTTCGAATACTGCAGCCTCACTGGCTCGAGGACTCAAGGAACAGGGAATTGGCAGATAAGGCTCGAATTGCTACAAGCTTGCCCGCAGGCAATTGGGTTTAGGGTTTAGGGCAATCATAGCAACAATCGCACCACTCTCAAACCCTAAACCCTAAACCCAAAGCTCTAAACCCTAAATCTTAAACCCTAAACCCTGAACCCTAAACCCTTAATAACCCTAAACCCTAAACCCTTCAACCCCTAAACCCTAAACCCTAAACCCTAAACCCTAAACCCTGCCTCCCAAGTCCCTTGATCCCTTAAAGCACGAAAATTGGAAACCCAAGGCACCTCAACCCTCACAGGGTTTAGGGTTTAGGGTTTAGGGTTTATGCCAGGAAACATTGCTCCTGCCTTGTTTTTTGAACCCTCAACCCCTATCTTAAACCCTAAAACCCGAACCCCACGCTTTAAACCCTAAACTCCAAATCCTAAGTATCAACCCTAGATTTTAAGCAGTGGAAGCCAAAAGCCCTGATGACTCTTAGCAAACAACAAACTATTCAACTACCATTATGCTTTCTTGTGAACCTCAATATAGAATTCATACAGGTACCAGAAAAAGCCGATGGCCTCCCAAGAGGGGGCCCATGTTGTGGACAAGACCATCCCGACTATGTTTTTTTTTGGCGCGTTTGCAATCGAGAGTTCCATATCATCGTAGTACGTATGAAAGTGAATGACAGCACATGAGTATGTATACATCGTATACATATATATATATATATATGTACATACATATCGCTTGTTGTTGCTTTATGTTGTCTCTTTCATGCATATTCATATCGATGCTGGACGCTCTTGGTTCTTGCAAGAGATCTTTGCTGCTAGCTTTGCTGCGACCACACATGAGTCCATTGTTACCACTATTATGTGCAGAAGCCTGAATATTTGCCAAACCCTAAACCCTAAACCCTAAACCCTAAACCCTAAACCATACCACCCCCTGTGGTTTTTCATTTTCGCTCCATCATACAGCGGAATCTGCATGACCCGATTATCCGCAGCTCTTTGTGTGACTCCAATCAGATTGAAGGAAGGTGAAGGAGCCCTTTACTGCATGCCATTCCCAGACCCCCAGAAGGATCTAAAAAATAGATCCCCTAATTAGGGACCCTAACTACTAAAGGGTACTTTATAGGAACCCCCTTAGGGGATCTATTTCTTAGATCCTTTTGGGGGTATGGGTTTTATTCCTAATCGATAGGATTCAGGCTTTAGGGTCTATATAGGGTTGAGGAATCAGGGTTTAGGGTTCAGTAGGATTCAACCGGTATTGAGGGTGGAACTATCCCCCGCTGTCTCTTGTGTTTTGTTGCTATGTGTTTTTTTTTCGGGGGGGACGGGGGCAGGGGTCCAGGACCAGGAAGTTCTATTATTCATCCCGGAAAACCCCATGCGGGGCGGGGGAGGTAGAAATAGGAAGACAATAGTAGGATCCTTATGGTTTAACGCTGACAGATTTGTCATGTATTTTAGGGGGGTGGTGGTTGATGTTGGTTGTGACGTGTTGTTGATCGATGTTCCTTTGCTCGTCGTGGCAGGCTTTGCGTGGAGGGTCGGTTCCTGGACTTGATTTCGAGGCTGCCTGCTCCTTCGATGTCGGCTTTTTCCTAACCGCAGTCATTTTGCCTTGACAACGGTTCGCGTCAATCAAAACAACCCCTAAACTGCCCTAAAGCTCCAGGCTCTTTGCCCTAAACCCTAAACAACCCCTGAACCCTAAACCCTAAACCCTAAACCCTAAACCCTAAACCCTAAACCCTAAACCCAACACAACCCCTAAACTGCCCCAAGACTCCAAACCCGGTTTGGTGGACTCGAACCTGCGAGCCGCAGGCTTTGTCCGCAGGCGTTTGGGCTCCCAGATTTAGGGAGCAAGGTTTGAGGCTTTAGGGATTAGGGTTTAGGATTTAGGGTTTAAGGTTTGCATTAGGGATTAGGGTTTAGGGTTTAGGATTTAGGATTTAGGGTTTAAGGTTTGCATGCGGCTTCTTGTAGAGAAGTCTTGTCAAAGCTCATTACCAGAAAGGCATTGTAATGTCCTTGGGCCAGAGCCTAAACCCTAAACCCCAGTAAAGCCACGCGCCCATTCTGACACCCTCTAGATCCTCGACCCTAAACCGTAAACCAAAGCCGTAAACCCTGAACCTCAAGCTCACAGCCCTAAACCCCTAGCCCGAAGCCCTGAACCCCAAACCCCTAAACCTTAAGCTCAAAGTCTTAAACCCCTAACCCCGAGACCTAACCCTAAACCCCAAGACCCGAGACTCGCACGCAGAGCCCCTAGCACCTTCGTCAACACGGACTAATCTAGAGCCTAAATAATTACCAATATTATTCCTTATAGGGCTCCTTATTCTAACTATACTATAAAGAAGCCCAAATTCTAATTATTAAGGCCCCTAAACCCTAAACCCTTATAGTAACCCTTATAGACCCCTTTTAGGGAACCCTTAAAAAGGAACCCCCAAAACCCTGTTCTAATTATTAAGGCCCCTAGGCAGCAAGGCAGCGCCACCATGGAGCAAAAGGCTGCGGCGAACTACGCGCTGCTGGGCTCTTAGCATGTGTGGGGCAGCCGAAAACTGAGGGTTCAGGTTTGAGGGTTCACCTTAACCTACCAAAACCTACTATTTTGTAGGGTCCCTATGAATTCTATATTAGGGCTTATAATACGGACCTACAAAAAAGTAGGTTATGGTAGTTCAAGGTAGGGTTTGGGGTTTAGGGTTCAGGGTTTAGGGTTTGGATTTAGGATGGGGAGACTGAGAGCTGAGGGGTTCAGGGTTTGTGAATCGGTTTTGGGGTTGAGTACATGAAAATCGCTCACATCCGAATAGATTTTTTGGGTGGTAGTTTACTAATAACATCCATAAACCTAACCTCTTTAAGCCTATGCTTTCGACTTCCTATTCTCAGCGCAGGCCCTTGAGGCAGGTTGCATTCCTGCAACCATGGACCACAGCCGACACCCCAAGTTCTTCAAATCTTGAGCTGTAACCCTGAATCTCCACACCCTGAACTTCCTGAACCCGAAACCCGAAGCCCTGAACCCTCAACTCTCAACCTCCTATACACCAGAATAGTTTACCCTCAGCTCTCGTAGGGTTTCGGGTTGCCTTTTTCAGCCTCAGCCTCATGCCTCCAAAACCCGAAGCACCAGAAGCATAGGCCGACTTCACTTCTCCCGCCGAGGTGAGCCACAATGCAGGCCCGGTTCCGCCATTAGCCACGGTTTACATGTTAATGTTTAGTGTTTTAGGCCTTAGGAGTTAAGGGGTTGAGGGGTTTAGGGTTACGGGTTTTGGAGGGTTTGGGCGAGTATATGCTTTCCCCAAAGGCTCCATGTACTTTTATAGTAGACTTAGGCCTTAAAGGGGTCCCTATATAGTTACTTTAAGGCATCTACTATATATGGTTACATGGAGCGTCTGGGTTCGGCTGCCGGGATTCATCGGTCTCGTCGTCCAGCCGCACTCATTGAAAATAAGCCTGAATGTAAAGAGGTGGTTCGTTTAGACTTGTCTTTTTTCCGTAAGTGCACGGTTCCAAATCGGAATACCGTGGTAGGAAGTAGGGTTGCCACTTATTCTTACCCAGATCAACGGTTCCCCACCCTAAACCCTAAACCTAAACCCTAAACCTAAACCCTAAACCCAAACCCTATAAACCCTAAACCCTAAACTCTAAACCCTAAACCCTAAACCCTAAACTTTAATCCCTAAGCCCTAAACCCTAAACCCTAAACCCAGACCCACCAGCCATCGGCCTGACTGGTCTGATCGGCGGGGCACTGTAAAGAAAATGGTCCCCAGGGGTTTTCTACACTTTAGGCATTTTATGGTTTAGGGTTTAGGGTTTAGGGTTTAGGGTGTAGGTTCAGGGTTTAGGATTGAGGGTTTAGGGTTTTCTACACTTTAGGCTTGTCCCCAAGGGTCCAAAGGACCCAATAATCAGGTACTTAGGTTTCGGATAGTAGTTATGTAGGATACAATTTGGGAGAGTATATGATGACTAGGTACTTGGACCCTTAGGCTTTTTCAACTAGAATACATTGGGGCCCACAGGACCCTTATAAGCAGGGGCACGATACCCTGATATTTATGAATCCCTAAATGTTAAATGCACCTTGAACCTTTTCAGGGTTCAGGACGCCCTTGAGGTATACTAAAATATTGATCTTAGACCCCGCGAACTATACTCCGAATGGATTTGATTCAGAGGTTTAGGGTTAAGGGGTTGAGGCGTTAGGGGTTTAGGGCTTAGGGTGGAGGGTTTAGGGGTGTTGGGGTTTACGGGTTTGCGGTTTCGGGTCGTGATAGAGGTTCAATGATTCCAGGTATGCCGAACACCTGCAAAACTGATCAGGCAAACCTTCCTAGACACTCCATCTACCCTCTATTTTTTAGACCCTAAGTACCTTTAATTTGGTTCCACATACCCCTAACCTTATAAACCCTAAATCCTATTTGAGGGTACGAGGAGGGTCCCGGTTGTCTTGAAATCCGGACCCGGGGCTCGCTTTGGCCTCATCGCATGCTGCTCACTGAGACGAAACTAAGCGCGAGGGACAAAGCTCGCAAACAAGGGTTTAGGGTTTTGGGGTTTTGGGGTTTCGGGGTTTGGGGGTTTAGGGTTTAGGCCGTTGAATCGAGGAGAGAGCTGCAGGTGAATGAGCTGTGGCAAGAGCTGCTGACAGAAACGCACTCGCTCTTCCACCTGCTTGCCCATCACTCACCGTGGGCCACCATTTTAGGCTTGGGGGGGGGGGGGGGGTTTAGTGTGATCGGATTCGAGAGTTTAGGGCTCTAGAGATTCTAGGGTGAAGAACTTTACTTGTAAGCGCAAAACAAACCATAAAACAAGACACCAATTCAACTAACTCTCCTGCAATAAACTGAGGCCTAAACCTCAATGTCCACCGTCAACCCGCTAACCCCTGAACCCATTCCGTTAGACTAGAGCCTAAACAGTTGTGAAGCCGATACAAACCATAAGTTCTCTATTGGAGTTTATAGAAAGATCCGGCCAGAAAGGTAGGTTATGCCACCATGTGTTTTTGTTAAAGGTAGTCGCCACTTACCCTAAGGCTCCAAGTATTTAATTATCATATACTCTCCCAAATATTATCCTGGGTAACTACTATCGTAACCTGTGTACATTGTTACCGGATCCTTCAGGGTTAGGTCCTTCGACCTTGCAGTTTCAGTAACAAGTTCCGCAAACTCTAAGCTCGACTTTACTCAGACGCCCAGGGACTTAGGAAGTAGGTTAAACATGGAGTTATAAGTACCCTAAATGGCAATACCCCAATAACAATGCTACTTATAACCGACTTACTCAGTCCCCGAGGTCTGCAAGTAAGCCCAAATAACCTACCTTGCTGGGCTTCCTTAATATGATTTCCTTATATAGGTCCTTGGAAAGGTAGGGTTTAACCCCACTTCGAACCCTTACGCCGTAAACCCTGCTGCAAAGCCCTAAATCCTAAACCCAAGCCCCCAAAACCCACAAAGCGGCCCTATGCCCTACATACGAGTCCCGAAACAAAAACCTTATGTTCCACAGCTTAACAACCCTAAGCCAGCATCCCTCAACCTGCTTGTACTTTCCATTGTAGATCCGTTTTTGGGGGGTTTACCCGATAAGAACCTTCATTTAGAATTGCTTAACACCCGAAAAAGGAGCTACAAGTGAGACCATAGGTTTAACGGTAGGAACCCTAAACCATAAACCCTAATTCAGACCATAGGTTAAACGGTAGGTTACTGAACCCTAAACCCTAAACCCTAAACCCTAAACCGTGCAAGGTGGCTTCGGGTTGCACCCGGCTTGGCCATGCAGTCTGCGCCACCCGCGCAGCGACTCGGAAGATTCCCGATGTAGGTTTAGGGTTTAGGGTTTAGGGCTTAGGGTTTAGATTTATGCTAACCTTAACCCCCAATAACCTACCTTTTTAGGGTTCCTTATTGTGATTTCTTTATAGAGGTACTTAAAAAAGGTAGGTTATTTGGGGTTAAGGAAAGGTTTAACTCAAGGGTTCCCAAATTCCGTACTCTGATTGGTGTTTGGTACCTAGTGCTCAACTATTTGGGTACTTGGACCCCCGCATTTTAGGGTTCAGGGTTTGAAGGTTTAGGGTTTCAGGTATGAGGATAAGGTTTAGGGGCTTTTGGGCTCTGCAGTTTTCGGGTTCAGGGCTTCGGGCGTTCAGTTTTTTAGGGATTTGCAGCTTTCAGGGTCTATAGGGTTTCGAAGGGCTTTACCCCTAAGCCCTAAACCCTCAACCCGACATGGCTTTGAGGGCCTGAGGATCGGCTCGAAGGTGTTAGCTTCCCCCAAGGGTCCATGTACCCAAATAGCTATACTTTGGCCCTAAAGTAGTCCCTCTATA
>CAJNDV010010402.1:20864-40559 GCA_905221635.1 Symbiodinium sp. CCMP2456
GGTATTGGGCTCTCTGGGTACAGGAGTTAAGATAAGGCTTCTCCGAAGTGATCCATCCTTGGGATCTTGTACATTGTCTGGATCGTTTACCTGTTACCCCTGCACCTCCTCAATTTCAGCTTCGTTGTTGGGTTCCGGGTTTAGGATTCAGGATTTACGGAATTTAGAGTTTACCGTGTCGCCCCTATGCACAAGCAATCAAGTAGCGGGTAATTGGAGCCACTAAACCCGTATTAAACTCTAAACCCACCTAGGCCCCTCCTGCACTCAAACGGAAACCCCTAACAACAAACCCTGCTTCCTAAACCCCAAAACCCCTAATGACACCGTAAGTGTGTCGAATCTCGGGTTTAAAGTTTCGGGATCCTGATCAGGTTTGATGGCACTCACCGAGCAGCCCTCGCTTCCTCTGAACTGAAACCGGAGCCCAGAGCACCCATTCATATAGGGGCCTACATAATAACCAATACTATTTTGGGTGTTCCTTGAAATATTATAGTAAAATATACCCCAAAACCCTATTCTATTTATTAAGACCAATATACTCAGGTTTACGGTCTAGGGTCCAGGGTTTAGGGACTACTTAGGCGAAAACTATTGGTACTACGACGATTATGGGTATTGCAGTTATGACTCTCGCTATTGCTATGTGGGACTCTCATGATTAGAGTCATGGTTCCTCTTGCGCAATGCACACAGCATCCAAACCCGCAACTCCTGTTTGGATAGTGTTCACGGCTAGATCCTCCAACCACCCTCTATAGAAGAAGACTATACCCCAAACCCTAAACCCTACTATTCAGGACCCTAAGGCCCGAAACCCTTAACCCTAAACCCTAAACCCTAAACCCTAAACCCTGAAGCATTTGGTGGGTCCTGGGGGTTCCCGAAACTTACGTCATAAGCCCGGTCAGTCAAGCTCAGAATTTCAACGGCACTCCGTAATATAGGGGCCTTAATAATTAGAATAGGGTTTTGCGGGCTTCCTTTAAAGGGTTCCCTAAAGGGTTCTGTAAGGGCTACTAAAAGGGTTCCATAAGATAAGGGCCTTAATAATTAGGATCAGGTTTTGGGCCCCATACATCATAATTATGATAGGGTTTAGGGTTTAGGGTTTAGGGTTTAGGGTTTAGGGTTTAGGGTTTAGGGTTTAGGGTATGATAAGGAATCCCTCACATAGTATTGGTAGTTATTCAGCCTCCTATAGTTGGCGGAAAGACCAGTGCCTCAGAGCCAATAGTTCTGCCAGTCGCGATGGCTCCTTAGCAAGGTAAAGGGCATCAGAGTCTTGCAATGTCGGCTAAGATTCGGGACACTACACCCCGAAACAGACTAACGTAGGGGCCTTAATAATTAGAATAGGGTCTGGGGGTATATTATACGATACTCAGAACAAGGAACCCCCCAAAATAGTATAGGTAATTATTAAGGCCCCTATATTACCAAAGCTCGTCCCACAACCCAAGATGGAGCTGGCAGGAAGTGGAGTCGAATCGTTTGCAAAGCTTGATGTAAAAATGCACGCGAGTTTAGGGTTAGGGTTTAGGGAGCCGGTTTGGGATTTGGATGATTTCGAGTTCAGGGTGCCGGAATACAGGTTTGGATTTTAAGATGTACTACTGTACGTAGGGCTGATGCAACATTTACGGTGAAGGAGAAATCGAAACACCCTGCCCATCATGAGCCGCCAGACCCACAAATCCAAAGCCCTAAAACCCTAAACCCCAAACCGAAACACCCTAAAACCGCAAACCTCCATGCTATAACCCCGACCCCGAAAGCCCTGTCCACTTCAGCTCAAACTTGGGACAGCAGCTACGGTTTCCGCAGCATTGCCAGCTGCCGCAGCGGCAGCCGCAGCCTGACACAGCTCTTTTGAAGGGTTCAAAAAGGGTTTAGGGTTTAGGGTTTAGGGTTTAGGGTTTAGGGGTTCTATAAGAGTTCTATAAAGGGGCTTCATAAGGGCTTTAGATCTTGGAATGAAGGGAAAATAAAGGTGGGGAGTTTAGGGTATATAGGGCTTCTATAAGGCTTCCATAGGTATATAGACCTTCTATAAGGCTCCTATAACGGTAACTAGCCAGCTGAAAATGCCCTAGATAGAAGGGTTCTAGCAGGGTTCATTGGGGCCTTCTGTATTGAGCTTTGGGGGCTACTACACCAAAATGACATTCAGGAACCCGAAGGCACAATTCTCCTGCCGTTGGCCTGGAAGCTCAGTTGCCTTAGAGTAAACCCTACATTCTCCTAAGGTGAACCTCTCCTACCACATAGTTACTCTTCGGCATCAGGTCCCACCCTCTGACATGGCTTGTTGTGCCTTCCTCCTGCAGTCACTGCTGCCTGTGATTATATAGGGCCACAGAGCGCAATACCCTTAATGGTGAAATAGTAATGTATAAAACCACTGAATCAAGGGTGTTGGGCTTCTTGAGTCACTGACAGGATTTCTCGCAAGGATCTGTCAATCGTAGAAGCGCCCGTGTTCATAGAGTCCCGCCGTGAACACCAAGCCGCAGCACACAAGAGCCGTAAGAGCCCTCATTAAAACGTACGACAACGGCCTTTTGTGCAGCCACCGCCGCTGGCGCAGCTGCCAGCTTTTCTGCCCTGTCTCAGGCTTAGTTGTTTGGGGGTTCAGGATGTAAGGTCTAGGGAATCGGATACAAAACCCTAAACCCTGAAACCCTAAACCCTAAAACCCTGCGACCCTAAACCTAAAAACCCTAAAACCCTAAAGCCCTAAACCCCAAACCTAAAACCTAAACGCTAAAGCCCTAAACCCTAAACCCTAAACCCTAAACCCCTAAAACCCTAAACTCTAAACCCCTAAAACACTAAAAACCCTAAACCCTAAACCCTAAAACCCTAAAACTCTAAACCCTAAAACCCTAAACCCTAAAACCCTAAAGCCCAAACACCCTACAACCCTAAACCCTGAAACCCTAAAACCCTAAACCCTAAAACCCTAAAACCCTAAACTCTAAACCCCTAAAACCCTAAAAACCCTAAACCCCTGCTAGCACCGGCTGTTTTTCTCTTCTTTGATCTCCGCTCGGCCTCATCGCGCAGCCTGGCCTCTGTCTGGCTTCCCAACCACACCTGCAGCACAGGAATCTGTTCATCTGGCAACAAACGAACATCCACTGTGTTGGCGGGTGAGAAGCTCATCCTCAATCGGCTTTGAGGAGGAGTCGATGCCCCAGAACGACACGTTCCAGCCCAATTCCAATGGCAGCAGTGGTCGTGACCTCCGGCTCAGCTGGAACCCTCAGCCGCGTGAAAGGATTGCCCAAAGTGTCGTGTGACACAGTATCGTCCCTATCCAGTCGCAGGAAAACGAACATCATCGTCTGCAGATTGCAATAGCTGTCATGAAGCCAAACTTCTTTAAACTTGACCTTGGATCTGGTGGTGCGGCTGATGTTGGCCAATGCTGCCTTCCAGGCATGATGCATCCCGGGCATTTGGGGCTAAAAAGCCTCAACCCTAAAACCCTATACTCTAACACCCTATACCCTAAACCCTAACCCTAAAACCCTATACCCAAACGCTAAACTCTAAAACCCTAAAACCCCAAAGGGTCAGGTCTTGGGTGGAGGAGATTCGGCTCCAGGTTGCAGGGCTTCGCCTACCAAAGGCTCCAAAACCCCTTAATTAAGGAATATAGGGTTTAGGGTTTAGGGTTTAGGGTTTTTAGAGTTTTAGGGTTTTGGTGGTTTTTAGGGTTTTAAGGTTTTTGGGTTTAGGAATTATAAAGGGATCCCTAAAATGATTTAAGGTATATTCCTTAATCACAGTAAGGGGTTTTGGAACCTATGGGTCTAGCAGCATCGCTCCAACCCCAAACCGCACGACTCTGAGCTTCAGGGTTTAGGGTTTTAGGGCTGAGGGTTTAGGGTTTAGGGGGTTAACCCTTAGAGTTTTAGGGCTGAGGGTTTAGGGTTTAGGGGGTTTAGGGTTTCAGGTTTTAGGTTTAGGGTTTAGGGGGTTTAGGGTTTAGGGTTTCAGGTTTTAGGTTTTAGGGGTTCAACTCAACACCACCGACTCCCCCAACTTTGGCCCTTAACAATCCTCAGAGCAAAACAAAAACAAAAACCTGCACCCTCAAGGCGGCCCAAGAACTCCCCAACACGAAAACAACATGAAACCTGAACCTGAGTTGGACAGCAAGAAAAACAAAACAACTACTACTAGTACTACTACTAGCTTACTAAGGACTACCAGTCTACTACTAATTGCGACGAC
The DNA here is from genome assembly GCA_905221635.1 of Symbiodinium sp. CCMP2456. Classification (NCBI taxonomy): domain Eukaryota; class Dinophyceae; order Suessiales; family Symbiodiniaceae; genus Symbiodinium; species Symbiodinium sp. CCMP2456. Next base: position 25,113 of record CAJNDV010010402.1, read on the forward strand.
GACGACCACTACGACTATCTACGACTACTTTTCCTAGTACAGCGACGACGACGACTACTACGAAAGGCGGCTTGGGCCGGCCTCTTCCTTCGTGCAGCCTCCTGGGCTTCTCGCTCTTCTTCCTCCTTGGGTTTTGTGCTTCAGAGTTTACCTTAAGAACCCAAAACCTACTTTTTTGTAGGGTCCCTATAAATCCCATATTAGGGTTTATAATAAGAGCCTACAAAAAAGTGGGTTTGGGGTTCTTAAGGTAGGATTTAAGGTTTAGGGGGCCAATATACAGGCTTTGGCGGGGTATGTTATAGGAAGACTATACAGTACCAGTTAAAGTAAGTTTGGAGTGTAGAGTTTGCAGAGAATGGCTGAGATTGGGTGGGCTTCCCTTCAAGGCTTGGGGCTTGTCCTCTGAAGGCCTTGGGGGCCTTGTGCGCACATCTTAGAATCTTGCTGCTGGTGGTGGTGGTGGTGGTGGTGGTGGTGCCAGTGCCGGTGCCTGTTCTTGCTTTCCTGTGTTGGATTTACACAGCGGAAGACCAGGCAACTATGTAATGAAGACAGGGCTGCGCGATATCGTGCGGACTCTCTCTCTCTCTCTCTCCACACTCTGCTGTGTATACGTAGACAAACCACTGAATACATGTATAGATACTACTAGTGACAAGGTCATGTACCAAACTGCGAGAGCCCCAGACAAACATCGAATAAATCCTACACTAAAGGAAACCTACAGGTGGGGAGTTTAGAGTATATAGGGCTTCCATAAGGCTTCCATAACACAAGGTATATAGACCTTCTATATTAATAAGAATCCTGTAACGGTAACTACCCACCCGAAAATGCACTAGACCCTAAATCCTAAACCCTAAACCCTACACCCTAAACCCTAAACCCTAAACCCTCAGCCCTAGACTACATACGCCCTTCGAAAGAATGCAGTGTGTCGGCTCCCTGAGGAAGCAGCTCGGCATCGGGGATCTCGTGCTTGGAGGGTCGGGGGACTTACTAAATGGGTATCTTATAGACTTATAAGTACTATAAGCCCAATTAGGGTCCCTTTTAGGGTACTTATAAGTCTACTTATTACCTACTTGCTTAGTCTTCCGACCCTCCAAGTGGGGTCTTCGGGTTGATTGTGGTTCCATGTCTTTCCATGAAGCTGACGTAAAACCTCTGTAGATCTGAACCCCAAACCCTAAACCCAAAACCTAAAACCCTAAACCCAAAGCCCTAAACCCCAAACCCTAAGTCCTAAACCCCAAACCCCAAACCCTAAACCCTAAACCCTAAACCCTAAACCCAAAGCCTTAAACCTCAAACCCCAAACCCCAAGCCCTAAGCCCTAAGCCCTAAGCCCTAAACCCTAAGCCCAAAACCCCAAACCCTAGAACCCTGCCCGGTGCCATTAAAGCGTAGCCTGCCTGCGGTGTCTTCCGCCTTCTGCACTACCCATAGGCCCTAAAGTAGTTCCTTTTGGGGGTTCATATATAGAATCCTATAGGATAATCCCAAAAAGGAACTACTATGGGGCCTATGGGTACCTATAGTCTTCATTGTAGTTCCTTGTTTGGTTTAGCCAATTATATTTGAGAAATTTATAAGGTGTCCCCAAAAAGGAACTACCCTGGAGACTATAGGTAGACTAGGCACTTCTCAAGCTGGCAGCTAGCCTATCGCCCGAAATACGAAATTAAAGCTGCAAAGGCCCTAAACCACGCAAAACCCTCCAAACTTAAAGCCGTAGACCCTAAACCCTAAAACCCTGAAACACAATAAGAAGAAGAAGAAAAACTTAAACCCCCCAAACCCTAGAACTCCGCACAAGCCTCAAAAAACCAACACCACGGTTCGAGCCTTCCGAAGACGCTCCTTTTCCATCTCTTCCTGAAGTCTAGCAGTTTGGGGGTTTAGGGTTTAGGGGTTTAGGGTTTAGGGGTTTAGGGTTGAGGGCTTAACCCTAAACCGTAAACCCTGAACCCTATGTAGTAGGTTCCGGGTTTTGGGTTTAGGGTTAGGGTACTGAAACGGGTTTCCATACGCGATGCTAGAATGTAGTGACCGACGTCGGATACTGTTGCGCAGATCCTCTTGTAGAGTCGAATAGGGTGCTTAGGACTGAGGGTCTTCTGAGTACGGTGTTCGTGTATATATATAATTATATATAATTATGGCAGTGTATATCGAGTCCCTAAGCGGATTCTTCCAACGTGTTCAAAGCTGTATACACACAAAAGGCTTCGACCAGGAAGACAGAACATCTCGGCAGCCGCTAAGGTTTCAGCCCTTAAGCTGGCAAGAGCCGAGGGCAGAAAGGTTAAGGGCTTGGGGTTTCGGGGATACAGCAGGACCTCTAGTCTCCATTGTAGTTCCTTTTTTTGGTTTAACCAATTATATTAAGGATTTTATAAGGTATCCCCAAAAGGAACTTCAATGGAGACTATAGGGAGGGCTCAAAGTTTCCATCGTGTCGTGGACCAATCATTTCTGGGCTTAGCGGGAGTAGGGTGCTACTGTTCTCGTGGCATGCGAGTCACGGCAGGAGTATAGGCAAGCCCATGCCCATTCAGAGTGCCTAGGTCCCAACGTCCCCAAACCCTAAACCTTATACCTTAAACCCTCAGCCCTAAACCCTAAACCTTAAACCCTAAACCCTAAACCTTATACCTTAAACCCTGAACCTTAAACCCTAAACCCCAAACCCTAACACTCCAAGTATACAAACACTACCTACTTTGGGGTCTAAAGTCTATAAATAATACCTACTTTGGGCTAGTTGGAGCCTTAGGGAAACCCTGGACGCGCTCCAAGACAAGGGCTCAACGGAGTTCAGTCCTGAAGCCTGTGTGAACGCCCCATGCTAGCCTCCCTTATCGGGGCTGAGTACCCTACCCTAAGGGTCCATGTACTCATATAGTATATACATTGGCCCCAAAGTACTAATATAGGGACTGCTAAAAGGCCAAAGTATATACTATGTGGGTACATGGACCCTTAGGGCTAGCCCAAGAAGCTTAACCTTTTCGATTAGGGGTTTAGGGTTTTTAGGGTTTAGGGGTTTAGGTTTAGGGTTAATTATAATGGTAGGGTTATACGAACCCCACAAGGTTGAAGGTTACCTGCTCAGCTAAACTAAGCTTCAAGCCCTAAGAACTACAAGCCGCGAACCAGCCCTAAACACAAAACCCTCAACCTCATCACCAGAACGGATACACTGTAACTCGTTCAGTTGTACTGATCCTGAACCCCAAGCCTAAACATGCCCACACCTTGCAACCCTCAGCCCACATCCCCAAACTCCGAACCCTTGAACCGATAATTCAACCTTCCCTGAACCACATTCTCGGACCCTGCTGCGGCCTCATGACGCCTCACCTGCTCATGGAACCTGGCTTGGCCGGTTTAGGGTTTAGAAGTTAATTTAGAGGGGCTTCCAGTTTGAAGGTTCATCTGGGCATTCGCGCGAATTTAGGCATCCAGACGTCCCCAACTTGCTCGGAAATAAGGCTAGTACCGCGGGGTCCTTTTTCCCATGAAGTGCCCAACTTCGGCTAATTTATCTTGGGGCTCTACGGGGTTCTGGTGCATGGCTCTGCGCACCCCGACATCCTAGCAACCCCTGCAGCCCTGGACGAAACGTACAGAACCTGAAGCCCTAAGCCCTAACCCCTGAACCCGTAAACCTTAAAACCTGAACCCCTAAAACCCAAAATTAAACCCTAAAGCCACTAAACCGCAAACACCTAAACCCAGCTCAAAGGGGTAAATCGAAGCAGCGAGAGCATAGAGTTGGTCAAGCGCGCCCGGTAAACGCTTTCAGCTGGTCCTGTGTCTTCTGGCTTAAGGGTTTATGGGTTTCGGGTTGAAGGTCTAGAGCGGTTTTAGGGGTTTTAGGAAGATTCTGCGATTGCTCCAGTACATCAAGAAAACGGATGTTTGTTGTTTAAGGTTAGCTTTATATCTCTTCGAATATTTGACCACAACCCTCCCAACCTCCATATTCACACAAACCGCTCCAACCCGAAATTCTATGAGTCTGAAACTTGAATGTTATGACAAAGGCCCATGAGACCGCACCCAACATGGGATGGGATTCTTCGGGCTTTTTCGTACATACATACACACATACATGCATGCATACATACATACTCACATACATAAATACATGCATACAAAGCTACATACAGCTATATCTACAAATTATTCACCCAATCTCCTAAGCTCCGCAAATCTTGAAACCTGCAAACCTTTACACGACACGACCTCACACTCTACTCAAGGATGAAGTGCAGTGACTCCTGGTCCAGGGGGAAAAGCTCTGGCTTTCTCCATGAACCTCAGGGTTCGCAGATTGTACGAGCAGTCTGCAGGTGAGGGTTTAGGGTTTAGGGCTTGATCCGAGCGAGAGCGACGCCTGAATTCTAAGCCAGAAGACTGTTGGATGTACACATTACGACACGGCGACGAGACACCTTCCACACCTGTTGCGGGGTTACTGAAGCATTGTACACTCCATTGGCACCTCATCTGCAAGAAGCAAGTCGGTCTTTGTCTGCGGTTGTTGGCTTGGGTCTGCTCGGTTCTAGGGTTTAGGCCTTTCGTTGTTGGTGCTTCAGGGTTGAGGGTGTAAGGAATCTGGGGGGTTGGCTTTCAAGGGTTTGGGAGTTCTGAGGAACACGGGACAGTCATGGCAACAGCAAGCGGGGCTCACGGTCCAAACACTGGTGGCGGAACAATACCGGGGCCTTAAGGGTTTAGGGTTTAGGGTTTTATGATAAGTAGGAAAGAGTTTTGGCCGGATTCTGGCAAATTTATACTCAGGAAACCATAGGAACAGTTTTGGTAGTTATTCGGGTTTCTATCTTCTTCCGACCACCAGCGTTGAGCTCTTGCAGCGTTCCCACAAGTAAGAGCTTTGAAGCTTAGGGTGTTGCTTTGATGTCCTAAATCTTGATGGGAACTATGGCATATTCCTGTATATTCCTCTTTGGGTGTCGGGATTAATGCAGAGGCCTATGTAGTTGGAATCGGGCTTTCTATTTGAGGTCGTCATATTCTCGCACGTTTGCTTGCCAGGCTCAGAGCATTTGGTTTGGACCCCCGACCCGACTGCTTCTCCCCTCCGGTGTCTAGCAATGCCCTAAAACTGCTGCTAGCAAAGTTCAATTCAGGGGTTTTGCGTTTAGGGTTCCTGTAAGGGTTTAGGGTTTATTATTCCTCTATAAGGGTTAAGGGCTTAGGGAGTAATCAACGGCCCTTGTATAGGGGATTCTTGATCCCATGTGTTTCCATGGACCTAATCTAGGAGCCTGATTAGGACACCCATGGCTCAATATCACCAAAAAAACGGATCCATCGGCCGACATCGCAAACGTCTGGACCTCAAAACCCTAAACCCGAGCCCCTGAACTCCAAGAAGGATCACCAACATGGCAGGACCTTCAAGCCCTTGGAGTGTAAATGTTAACCCCTAATTACAGTAACCCCTAACTCCTAAACCCTAAACCCTAAACCCTATAATAGGAACCTGCTAATCACGTCCCTGACTGATTCTCCGTGAAGCGGCCGTTGCCGCGACAAGTCCACCGGACTAGCGTTGACTCCCCATGGAGCTGGCCAGGGCTTTAAAGGTTCTAAAAGGTGGTCACGCGTCACGAGTTTAGGGTTTGGGACTGCGAAGGATTTGGGTGAGTTTTTGAAGGATTTCGGTGTTGGTGTACAGGGTATGCTTTATGGCTCAAAATGGCTCCCAAATCCCCTAAGAGCCCATGGCTATGTATTGTTGGGGTGTGGGTCCTGTCGGGGCTGGGCTTTGTGTTGTTGTTGCTGTAGGGCTCAGGGTTTAGTCTGTATGGCATCGGGATGGCGGCTTTGGGCTTAGTATAGGGGCCGTGATAATTTCAATAGGGCTTTGCGGCCCACTATACTATACTTATAATAAGGGAGCCCCGAACTAGCATTAGTACCCTAAACCCTAAACCCTAAACCCTAAACTATATTACCTACTTATTTAGGCCACTACATTGCTTGACCCATCGGAAATGAGTTCTCGACAGGGTGTGAACCTCTGTTTGGGAGTCTGGAGTCGATAGTTGCGGAACCCAGAGAACCCAATAATACCCCTTAAGGGTTTAGGGTTTAGGGTTTAGGGTTTAGGGTTTAGGGTATATACTTTAGAGGAACATAGTTAAACTATAGAGGCCTTACTATTATGGTTTAAGGTATATTGCTTGATTAAGGGGTATTGGATTCTCTGGGAACTAGGGAACCCCACGGAACATTGGTCTGATATTTAATTTGGTTCAGGAACCGAAAAAACCCTCAATTTGAGCGTGCCAACAGCGAAACTCGCGGAACGAAGAGCCCTAAACCCTGAACGCCTAATTGCCCCACTGAAACGCCCACCATGGACCCTTCGAAGGACCCTTACTTAGACCTTAGGTAAACCCAAAATAAACACTATAAACCCTAAGCCCCAATGGCTAAACTCAAAATCCAAATCCTAAAGCCCTAAAGGTCCTTTTCAAAGGACTCCGTTCAAGCCTAACCCCTAAACCCTAAACCCTAAGCCCTAACCTTAAACCCTGTACCCTAAACCCTAAGCCCTAAACCCTAACTTTCATAAATCCTAAATCCCAAATCCCAAATCCTACAGTCCTTTCAAGCATTCCTCGCCTGGACGCGGCTTCCGTCTGGACGGGGCAGGGCGCTGGGAGGCGGCTCTGCCGGGATGCCGGCATCCTCCAGTGGCGGTTTTAGAGCTTACTGGGCTCTTGTTAAGAAATCCCAAAGGGTCCTAAGCACCCATATAGTAGAATGTAGGGTCTCTATACTAGGAACTACTACTATGATTTAAGCAAGTATCCCCCATAGCAGTGCCAGACATTCCTAAAACCTAAACCCCTAAACCCTACACTTGAGTTTGGGCCATCTGGGCTCTTCTGAATCACAAGTCAGACCCCAGAAAACCGAGGACTCCAAAAAGGACATAGGAAAAGATGTACAGGGCCGGCTCTAATATAGGGGCCTTTATCATTAGAATAGGGTTTTGGGGCACATTATACTATATTTATAATAAGGAACCCCCAACATAATATAGGTAATTATCTATTACCCGAAACCCTAAACCCTAAACCCGGGTTTTTACAGTCTTACAAGAAGTTTAAGGTTGTTCCGGCTTGAGGAGCTTTAGGCGGGTTAAGGTTCAGCGTTTCGGGTTTAGGGCTTAGGGGTCCAAAGTTTAGGGTTTCGAGGTTTTGGGTTTAGGGTTTAGTGATCAGGGTTTAGGCCATTAAGGGTTTTTGGGCGCCGCGATCAGGGCGGAGAGCAGACGTTAGGATTGCTTGCAAGATTTTTGAAGTTCCATAGTCACAGCCAGAAAGATAAATGCTTCCCCCTGCTAATAGTACTCTGCTGCTTCCTTTGCAGTCCTTTGGTGTTACAACTGTTGCACTGGTCTTGGCGATTGCTGCTTTTGGAAACAACGGGATTCCAGGAATGAACTGCGCAGCTAGGATTGGAAATGCAAGACTAAATGGATAGACTCGGTTTGTCGGCTTGTCGTTCTATGAGTGGATTTAGGAGTCAAAACAATGCAATTAATGGGGAAGCTTGGACAATTACTCAGATTCTTAATTCTTGAGGGTTCCGTATTGTTACCATAAAACACCCTAAACCCTAAACCCTAAACCCTAAGCCCTAAGCACCCGGCCTTGGCCCCCGTGCCTGGGACATCTAGCACAGCCTCAAGCTCCCCGCACCTAAGCTAACCGAAAGTGCTCAAGCGTCGTAACAACAATGTCCCCTAAACCCTGCCTATAGGGCCTATAGTCTCCATTGTAGTTCCTTTTTTTGGCTTAACCAATTATATATCAAGGATTTTACAAAGTATCCCCCAAAAGGAGCTACAATGGAGACTATAGGTAAACCCTAAACCCTAAACCCTAATGTCCCCTAAACCCTAAACCCTTAACCCTAATCCCTAAACCCTAAACCCAAACCCCACAACTGTGGGGAAGGAGGACTGGAGTTCCGCAGGTGAGGCGTAGTCCGACGTCACAGCCAGGTCCTGGGTCCGTCCTTTGGCGACGATTTCATCTGGGCGTCCGGTAAGGGCTCCCGTGCACAGAGGAGTGAGGCCTTAGGGTTTAGGGTTTAGGTGAGTGAGGCCTTAAGTGCCGGCCATGTCGTTTTCAAGGACTCCTTCAAGGTTCCTCCCTGCTGACACGTGGAGTCTTAGCTTCTGGAACTTCGTCTCGATGTCATCCATTCTTTCATCATTTGCCAACCCTGACGCATAGTCGAATATGCTGGGGCGACAGAAAATAGAGCCCAGGCCATCCGCGGCCGTTTGCCAGCGTGAGCAGGGCGGCCAGTGCTCCTTGCCGAGGCGACGCACGAGCATCCGATGGAGTCTCACCGCCAGAGAGAAAGCCTTTGTTAGTCTCGTAGTGCGCCGCCTGTATGTTGATGAACAGTGTGGCGGTACAACGTCCGCTCTCCACAGGCGTGCCTTTGGACGCTCCCCAATTGCAGAGGATCGTACTGTGAGATCACATTACGCCCTACAGTACATCAGAGTCCAGTCAAATTGTGTCAATCCCATTAAGGCATTGAGGAGGGCTATCGTGCGATAGTTCTTGGGGAGGGCCACGGGTCCCCGCTTATACAACATAGTACAAGTATACGAGGCCTTGAAACCGGCATTCCTCTAGCACATACCGTAACCTACCCAAACCGACTTTGTTGTAGGTTCTTCTTATAAACCCTAACATGGAATTTATAGGGACCCTACAAAAAAAGTAGGTTTTTGGTAGGTTAAGGTACCTTTGTAAGTGAATCTTGAGCATTAGGAGAGCTGCGCCCTGGTAGCTCGAGGCAGACGTAAGAAATCAGCGAGAATCCAAAGCCTCTTTCAGGGTGCTAAACGGGTGATGTAGGGGCCTTAATAATTAGAATAGGGTTTAGGGTTTAGGGTTTAGGGCTTGAATAGGGTTTTGGGGCTCATGATATGCTTTAATAAAGGAACCCCAAAAATAGTATAGGTAATTATTGAGGCCCGTATAGTATGCGAAGGATAAACACTCCGGGTCTGTGCATTACACTCACCAACAAGCAGCCTTTGAAATCAGGTCTCTGGCTACAAGTAACATCCAAATGGTAATTATATACACTCTTGCAAAAAGTCATAAACCCGACCCACCTCAGAGTTTAAGGTTTCGGGTTAAGTACGGTTTAAGGTTTAGGTCCGTCCCACCTCCCCTTTCGCCCCTGCGCGCGAAGGGCGGGGTGCAGCCCGCGTTCCATCACCATCGACGAGCTGTCGCCACATCAGGTGTTAAAATCCCCTGCCTTTACATGTAGTAAGGGTGTCTGAGTAAAGGCTTGGGTTAAACCCTAAACCCCTAAAGCTGAACCGTACTGTAACCCCACAACCCTCAATCCTAAACTCTAACCGCTCTTTATCTTTATTCCACTTCAAGTCATAGCCGAATGTTTCAATTTATCCCTGGCGGGCTGGGGCTGGGCTGATCATCGGAAAGGCTTTGGTGTGAAAGCTAAACACGTGCAAGCCTCTTCTGAAACGCTGAATAGAAAGAACCTGAGGCCTCTGAAACCCTGATATCATAGATCCTGTATGAGTGGATTTCCTCCTCTTTGGTTTTTAGGTCTGTGCCCTGGAACTCAACGAAACGGCGCACAAGCAACTCAGCTTGGAGACTTCTCAGAAAAAAAAAAAGCAATCGCAGGTTTTGGGTCGTCTATTGCTTTAGGGTCGTAAGGTCTATGCTGCTTGAAGGGGTTAAGGGTCTATGGTCCTACTGGGGCTTCAGGACCTAGGATTTTGGGGGATTTTGGGCTTGTCTGTTGCAGGCGAAGTGCGTCGTTGCCGGTTTTTCCCCCACGCCGCCACAACCGTTGCATCTTCTCTTTGGGTTGGTGACACTACTCCCTTAGGGCCCCAGTGCCAAAGCAAGAGCGTGTGGCAACTATGCTAGATCATACTACCATTTCATACTATGCTATGTCTTGCCATGCTATGCTATGCTATGCTATGCTATACTTTGGCTTAGGTCATTATGACAATGTGAAGGGTAGATGATGCTTATGGAACTGCTGGCGGTAACAATCAGAATTACCTCGCCGCTGGCCGTTATTGAATTGGTACCTACAGTAAACTGTTAGGACCATACCCATGCAACACACACGGCAATATTTGGCACTGGGACACATGCAGGACGATAAACTACACACATGCTCTTGTCTTCGATAGTTCATAGAGTACGTAAGGTCTACAGGGCTCAGGTTAAGTCATAGGCTGAGTCTGACACACGAGTCAGGATTTCAGAGGAACTCTCCTTGTCTATTCCTGTAGCAGCAACAGCAGGGGAGCACATGCTCACACCCAGCAGCACTGTCGCGCCACGGTGGGCACCATGCCCTCACGACGTGAGCGTGAGGACCCTGACCAAGGATTGCTGGATTGAAGAGGGAATGTGTGTGCGAAGAGACAGCAAAAAGTCGACAACAACCAACATAGTTTTCATCCTTAGAGTTCATCCAGGAAGAGGACGACCGCAGCGGATAGTGACGACGACAACGATGACGACTATGCCATCATCGAGCACATGCTATAAACAATGTTAATAAACTATAATATGGTAAATAGCTATAGTATATATATATATATATAGAACAACAAAATGAGACCAGAACAACTTCAATGCCTGGCGTGAATCACCGAACGTCTACCTAGGGACCTAGAGATTGCCTTGAAGTTTGGTTGATGGCTGGCATAACAGCTGCTTGAGCGAAAACTTGCGCTGTCTAGAAATGGAAATGCTAAGCCTTTGCTTGAGACCCGACGCACAACCACATGGGCTTGTTTAGAGATGATTGCTGTAGCACACCGCTTAAGAGTGTAAAGTTGAAACTCCGGACTTCTACAATGAGTGTCGAGTTGGTGATGCGGTGTCATGTTTATGACCAGGGCTCTTCTCGCGTGGTTCTGATTGAAAGTATCATCGTTTGCACACGCTTTGGGCCGCTCCTGCCCAGACAGCTAGCTCCCCACAACTTCAAACCTTAACCAAAAATCCTGAATTCCTAAACTCGACTCATTCAACCCTCACATGCCTACGAGTGAGCAAGTAAAACTCCGCAACCGCAAACCTCAAACCGAAATCCGAAACTCCGCGCCCTTCGTGCCACCCTGGACCCTTAAACCCGAAACACTAAGCCCTAGACCCTAAACCTGTGTCCCTTGCAGAGACCCGACAATGAACTCTTGGCCGAAAGGCTTGCTCGGTCTGTTCTGCAACTCGATGCCGACCTTCACCCGACTCAGGCAATCTAAACCCTATACCCCTAAACGCTCAACCCCTAAACCCTGAACCCGTAAACCCTACACCCTAAACCCCTAAACCCTAAACCCCTGAACCCTAAAACATAAACCCAATGGAGGCTCTGGATTTCCTGGTGGCTTTGACTTAATTAGGGGCTGATAGGGTGTAGAGATTTTAGTGTCTTGAATATCTCGCCCTGACAAACAACTGAACTTTTCAATAGGGTAGAGTTTTATTTGTTTGTTTATATATATATATAGATATATATACATGTACACACATTCATACATACATACATATAAATATATATGCACATAGATATACATACACACCCAAGGAGTTACAGGTTGCCTATCTCGGCCCCTAAACGTTATTTGAAGGAGAGTTCGGCTAGGGTTCGGCAGGCCCCAACACCAAAACTTATACCCTATAGGGTCTGGGAAAGGCTGCTGATCCCGGCTCGGTTTAGGGCTTAGGGTTTAGGGTTTAGGGTTTGGGGTTTGGGGTTTGGGGGCTTCCGCTTTCACTAAGGTTATACCCAGATTTTTGAAGCTGACCAAGCAAGAGCAGACTCGCTTGTTCAAGGTCATGCTCTTTTGGGAAGCCTCATTGCGCCGAAACTTTTGTGCACTTAGAACAAGACTTCGCGGAGTAGTAAAGCTTGATGATACAGCGCAAAGCAGGACATCACGGGGCCCGCGAGAGAAAGCGTGCAGCTCTGTGTGTATGTGTGCATGCATGCTGGCATCTATGCATGCACGTATGCATGTATGCATGTATACATGAATGCATGTATGCATGAATGCATGTATGCATGTACGCATATACGCATGTATGGATGTATGGATGTATGGATGTATGGATGTATGGATGCATGGGTGTATGGATGTATGTATGTATGTATGTATGTATGTATGTATGCATGTATGTATGTATGTATGTATGTATGTATATGTGCTGTAAGGTTTATTCCTTGCTTCAGGTTTCTGCGTCTCTCTGGGAGGCTCAGCCCCAAGTTTAGGGCTTCATGGGTAGACGGCTCAGAGTAAAGAGCTTTGATGTTGAGGGTTTGAGGGTTTCGGGGCTTCTCAAGTTTAGGATTTAGGGCTGTTGGAATTTAGGTTTAGTGTTGGTATTACAGGCCGGTAGTCGGTTCGACGTCGGGTCTGGCAGGTGGGTACCGGGTTCCCGCACAGCAAGCCGTGCAACGCACCGCGGCCTCTATTGAGTCGTCGTCCCAGTTGATCTCATCCTACTGAGCCGGCGGCGTGTGCAGGCTTTCGGGTTTTATTTGGGGTGCTGGGGTCCAAGGGGTCAGTCTTTAGGGTTGGGGTTTAGAGCATGACCGCTTCCTGGCAAGTTGTCTTTTCTTGATCGATGCCTGGCTTGATTGGCTTTTGACTTAGCCACTCTGCGTTATTTCTGTCCATCCTCGCTGGTTTCACGGCCGCCCCACTTTTCAGCCATCGTACATAAACACTAATATAGGCCTTAATAACCTATACTAGTATGGGGTTCCTGGATATAATTATAGTATAGTATACCCCAAAACCCTATTCTAATTATTTAGGCCCCTACATTATCTGTGATCCCAAACCCTCGCCTACGACCCCGATTGACGATGGGGTGCACCTTTGACTTCTGAAGTTTTTAGGGTTTAGGATTTGTTCCTTATTATACTTATAGTATGAGATACCCCCAAACCCTGTTCTAATTATTAAGGCCCTATAGCAGGCCCTTTGGAGCGAGCGGTGAATAGAAAACAGCGGTGCTCTGGCCCTGAAATTATGGTTGCTTGTATTTGTGGTGTATATTTGGGATCCTCTAAGGTCATCCTGGACAGGAACTACAATGGAGCCTATGGGTAGTCGGCAGTTCACCCTCAAAAGACCTCCACAGAAATATTCGCGCTCCCTTCAGCTGACCGCCTAGAAACCTCTTTGCACAAAGACTCCCGCACAAGCTACCCGGAACGTGAATACAAAGAGCCTCGTGATTTTGGCAGCGTTTCGGGTCATTGCAATAGGTGGGGGAATCATTTAAGCCCGTAGCCCTAAACCCCACAGCCCGAAACCCCTTTTTTGAATTCCCCCCGTCCTTCACCGGGCAAAAGTCCGGGAGACCCTTCCCCGAGGCGGTGTCGAAGGTGGTCTTGATCGGCCCCTGCCGTCTGAAAGTGTTGATATGGTAGGGTTTAGGGTTTAGGGTATGGTCTGGGTATGGGCTTTGAGGGAGGGTTTTAGGCTTTTGCGTTTAAAATCGCCGGTTCAAAGGGTCGTACCGGGCTTCGTAGGGTTGTTGGAGGTTTTTGAAAGATTTAGGAGAGGAGTGCGGTCAGGGGTTCAGCGAATGTAGCTTCGGTGACTGCGGCACCGTCCGAGTATATATGGGTGGTTGTCAAAATTATAATCCCTTGTTGGGTCCTTATTATAATACGGCACCTATTATTTGGGGTACCCAAAAAGGGACCATAATTTTGACAACTACCCATATGTTGTGGATGTCGTTCTGCTTCTCCTCCTCCTCGCTTTCATCACCTTCTGGGTTCAGGTCGCTGTCGTAAATGCCACTCTCATACCCTAAACCCTAAACCCTAAACCCTAAACCCCAAAACCCCAAAGCTCTAAACCCTAAACCCCTAAACCCAAAACCCTCAACCCTAAACCCTAAACCCTAAACCCCAAAGCCCTAAACCCTAAACTCTCAACTCTAGACCCATAACTTAAACCCTAAACCCAGACACAAGATACGACACCGATTCAGTGCTGAGGATGAGGAGTCCTTGAAGTCGTAATCGTTTAGGGTTTAGGGTTTAGGGTTTAGGGTTTAGGGTTTAGGGTTTAGGTTAAGGGTCCGGGTTTCAGGGTTTAGGGTTTCGGGTTTAGGTTAGGGGTTTGGGGTTTCGGGTTTCGGGTTTAGGGTCCGGGTTTTAGGGTTTAGGGTTTCGGGTTTAGGGTTTAAGTTAAGGGTCTAGGGTTTAGGGTTTCCGGGTTTAGGGTTTAGGTTAAGGGTCCGGGTTTTAGGGTTTAGGGTCTATAGGGTTCAGGGTTATTTCATCCATGTCCAACCACTACACTGGTGCTTAGGGTGGTACCCAACGAAACCCCTTAAGGAACACACCTTCAATCATGATGTTAAGCCCCTGATAACTTCAAGCAAACACACCTTAAATCAGGATTTTCGGCCCCCAGAATTAACCAGTATTTTGTACTCTCTAAACCCCTAAACCGCAGACCGCCCCAAAACCCCAAACCCTAGAGCCTAAAGAATCCTTAAAGCCCTGAAGCCCTAAAGCCTAAACCCCTAAACCCTGAAACCCTCCAAGCCCTACATGCTGGTCGCTTGAGAGCTTGTCGCAGGTTTGGAGGTAGGGCTCGATCTGCGGAGCTCCCACCCCGCCTTCATCACGCAGGGGCCTCGATAATTAGGATAGGGTTTAGGGTTTATGGGAGGATAGGGTTTAGGGTTTAGGGTTAGTAGAATAGGGTCTTCGGGCATATTCTCGGATATTATAAATGGTATGTCTGTCCGTCCCTGTCCCTGTCCCTGTTCCTGTCCCTGTCCCCTGCCTCTGCCTCTATGTATGGATGTATGCATGTCTGTATGTATGTATGTATGTATGTATGTATGCATGTATAGGTGTGTAATACCAGGGGGGGATACCATGGGGGGGTGTGAGGGGGGGGGTACCGACACGCGACGCGGGACCATATATGTATGTGTGTCGATTAGGTTACCCTAGGAAAACAAGGGCTCCCACATGATCTTTGTCGCCTTTCTCGTCTTGCCGACGATGAGGGTGACAATCATTGACACGCCATCTGGACACCTGCCGCAGAAGATCACTTGCTAAGAGCCGTTTGGTGCTACATGCCATGATCAAACCGCACACTTTCAACCCAGAGCCCCCAACTCTCAACCCTAACCCTAAAAACAAAGACTCTACAACCTAAATCCCCACACCTGCCTACACCCTGACTTCAGGGAGGGGACCCTGTATAAGCCATCAGCCGTGAGTAGGCCTCAAGTAGAACGAGCAGTGGCCGTCCTGCCAGCGGGCTTGTAGGGTTTAGAGCTTGGGGTTGTAGGGCTTTGGGTTTAGGGGTTT
>CAJNDV010010402.1:49432-63658 GCA_905221635.1 Symbiodinium sp. CCMP2456
TATGTAGATATGTATATATATATATGTACTATCTCTATATATATATATACACATGTGTTTATTTTCATATATTTATATTTACGTTTCTTACGCTATCAGAGCCCTGTAAGCCGTGCACCTCCAAAGCCGATCCGAAACACCTAAGCCCCCAAACCAAAACCTCCAAACCCTGAACTACCTCAAGAACCCAAAACCCACTTTTTCTGTAGGTTCTTATTATAAACCCTAATATGGGATTTATAGGGACCCTACAAAAAAGTAGGTTTTGAGTTCTTAAGGTATACCAAAGTCTACGTATGCCCCGAGCCACAAGAATCCAGAGATGTGAAGCCCAAGTGGGGGTGCCGGAAATGGGTACGTAGTTCTCCAAATTAGGGTCCCTTTTGGGGGTCCTGTTATAAGGGTGCCGTACTATATTGGGGACCCACAAAGGGACCCTAATTTAGAGAACTACCCAAATGGCAAAAGGCAACGACCCCCAAATCCTTCTCAGAAAATCCCGAAAAACGCGGCTGCAGCCTCCAAATCCACACCCCCCCCCCTATCCCCTAAGCCCTACAGTCAAGCCTAAACTGAAAAAGGTGAGATCCTACTATCCTTGTACCCCATAAAAGTCAACTGCAAAATATCCACAAGCTAATGGTAAAAGCACCTTCTAGTAAAAGCCTCAAAGTTGGAAACCCAATAGCCTCAATCTTAAGAGCCAACTTTTTGGGGCTGACTTTCTATTGAATCCTGAAACTCTTCATTGCTAATCCAGCCTCCGGCTCGAGGGGACAGAAGTTGGAATGCCCATGGCCTATTTCCCCCTTGTACCTGTTTTCTTCTGCAGAAGGGTTTAGACTTTTGGGACTAGGGCTTGGGGTTTAGGGTGTGTTTCTGTGTTCCTCTGTCCGATTGTCTTTGCGGTTTGGGCCGATGGTTTTGAAGAACCCTGAACCCTAAACCGTCGTTGTTGTTGGTGAATGCCTCTAGGAACCCAAGTGCCCCTTAATAACATAAGGGTACCCTCTTTCCTGGGTATTCAGGTTCACTAAGGGAACCCTAACATAAAGAGGGCAGGAGAAGCACTTGGGTGGGTTTTGGGTTTAGGCTTTGGGCTGTTGTGGGTCACTCTGGATTGCTTTGTTTTGGACGGGTGGGGGGCGGATTTGGTCTAGTGTCGGGGTATTTAGGGTTTAGGCTTGAGGTGGAAAAGGTGTGCGCTTTGCGGGGAGGCATGGCTTTCGCGCGTGTTGGCTGTTTGTTGTTGTCGTGTTTCCTGTCCTTTGCGCTTTGCATCTTCGCTTCTATTTCTCATTATGGCTAAAGGTGTTGATGGTTGTATCTGACTGTCCGACATGGGTTCGCTGCTGCTGTCCCGCTTGTTGTGCTTGTTTACCTCTGACTCTTCAGCTGGTTCGTTTTTTATATCGAAAACAAACTTGAACAAATCTGAAACCTGACCACTCCCTGAAACTACCATAACCAACTTTGTTCGCAGCTTCTTATTCACAACCCTAACGGAATCTATAGGAAACCTCCAAAAAATACAAAAAAGGAGATCTTGATACTAAACCCTAAACCCTAAACCCTCAAAAACCCTAAACCCTAAACGCCTAAACTCTACACCCTTCAGGGTCAGCCTAAACCCTAAACCCCAAATCCCAAACCCTAAACCCTACATCCTAAACCCCAAACCCTAAACCCGAAGACTTCAGGGCACTCGTCCAGGTCAGGCGCCTTGAGGAAGCTGCCGACCCAGAGCTGATACCTGCAGGGGTTGAGGAGGGTTTGGGGTTTAGGGTTTAGGGTTCAGGGTTTAGGGTTTGGGGTTTAAGGTTTAGGGTTTAATAACTAGGGTTTTTGGGGTTTCGGGTTGAGGGTTTACAACAGGGCCTAAGGATTTATGACAGGGTTTGAGGATGCATAATAGAAGTTCAGGATTTATAAGGGTTTAGGGTTCGCAATGTGGTTTTGGGTTTAGGTGCAGGATTTAAGGTTTACAGTTGCTTTTTTTGAGGCACCTCGAAAGCCCTAAGCCCTAAACCCTAAACCCTAAACCCAAAGCCCTAAGCCCTAAACCCCAAGCCTTGAACCCTAACCCACATCCTGAAGCCCCAACCTTTAAGCCCTATCGAACCTTTGCGAATCCACCTCATATGGTCTCAGACCCTATACAAACCTTACATTCAAAGGATCGTCACAAGGCAACCGGCATTAGATGCTCACATCCTACACAAGTTAAACCTAGACCGGCACTAAACCCCTAAACCCTTAACCCTTAAACCCTGAACCCTTAACCCCTAAACACTCTATCCGAAACCCTACGTAAGACGGGCTCCGTATCCAAAATCCTGTCTGCCCTGTTCTAACCCTACGTCTCCGCCGGACCAAACCAAAGCCCCAAAGGCGCTCGAGACTCGACACTGTAGGGTTTCCCTATAAACCTCCCTGAACCCAGAAATCCACACCCTCAGCCCTAACCCTCAGCCCTAAAAAGCCCTAAATCCTAGCCTTCACAGTTGATTTTGGGTTCCAGCTCTGGTAGCACCCCAAACCCAGAACTCTTTCCCTGCAAGAGGTATAGGGCTTAGGGGTTTGGGGGTTTGGCGTTGAAGGTTTTCAGGGCTTAGGGGTTGAGGAAAATTGAAGAGGTACAGGGTTCAGGGCTTAAGGGTGACAGGGTTGAAGTGTGTCTATCGAGAAGCCCCTGCAAACTTTGAGGGTTTAGGAAAACCTTAAAACTCTCAACCCGCAAACCCACCCAAAATATAAACCCTAAACTCCTAAACCCCAGACGTCCCTCTAACTCTACCCATAGGCCCCATAGTAGTTCCTTTGTGGGGTTACCTTATAGGAATCTATATATGAACCCCAAAAAGGAACTACTTCAGGGCTTAAGAACCCTAAACCCTAAACCCTAAACTCTAGCCCCTAAACCCTAAACCCTAAACCCTAAGCCCTAAACCCTAAACCCTAAACCCTAAACTCTAGCCCCGAAAGAGCCTGATCTTCACGCCCGCTGGACACCAAAGGAAGAGTGAGCAAAATCCTGCCACGACATGAGCTTGTCGATACGATTAGGGTTTAGGGTTTAGGGTTTAGGGATTAGGGTTTAGGGTTTAGGGTTTAGGGTTTAGGGTTTAGGGTTTAGGGTTCTGGAATTTCTATGGGGGGGGTCCCTTTTAAAGGCTATCTAGAGTTTCTTTTAAAAGGGCCACGATAGACTATAGGATTCCCTTTTAAAGGGTTACGACTGGGATACTACGAGGATTCTATAACGTAAGGGCCTTAACCACTGGAACTCGGTCATCTAGGCTTCTATGTTGCTTCTCTCGGATACACTCAGCCGTCTAGGGTGAGGATTTTAGAATCTGGGCATAGGGTTCTGGGTTTAGGGTTTAGGCTTTAGGGTATATGGTATTGTGGGTATGGGGTTCTGGGTTGACGGCGCATTCTGGATTCTTGGCTTTAGCACTTTAAGGCTCGAGGGGTGCTCTGTGCACCCAGCAACCTGAGCCCGTTTTTTTGGTTAGTGGCACTGCCCTTCAGGGAATCTCAACCTGCCTGTAGTCTCCATGGTAGTTCCATTTTTTGGTTTGACCAATTATATAATATATTAAGGATCTTATAAGGTATCCCCAAAAAGGAACTACAATGGAGACTGTAGGTGGAGCCCAAGGTCAATCTTAGATTTGAGCTACACCCCTAAACAAACGGAGTGTATGCAGGGCTCAACTGGGTTCGATCAGGATTTTGCTAGGCATGGACAAGGGTAGTTCTCTAAATTAGGGTCCCAAATATAGTACGGCACCCTTATAAAAAAGGACCCTAAAGGGAACCCTAATTTAGAGAACTACCCACAAGGGGTCTATAAGAGTTCTCTGACATGAACATAGGGCTTATGCGAGTGTGGAATCCCTCAACGCTGCCAACCGCTTCACGAATCCAGAGAGGTTTAGGATTTGGGGTTGAGGAATATAGCCTTCAAATGATAGTATGGAGGCCCATAGAACTTAAGGTGTAGTAATAGGGTTTAGGGCTTAGGTTTAGGGTGTAGGGTGGTAACGCCGAAGCCCGGGCATCTGGCCTTCGTAAGACTTGTCCCGACCCTTCGGGAGGAACTCCAAACGGACGTTCTCAGCGGCGGGAGCGGATCAAGCCAGTACTATATAGGGGCTTTAGTAATTACCTATACTGTTTTGCGGGTTCCTTTTTATGTTTCTGGTATTATATACCCTGAAGCCCTGAACCCTAAACCCTAAAACCTAAGCCGTAGACCCCAAAAGCCTATTCTAATTATTAAGGCCCCTGCAGTAACCAAAAGCCTTCACCCCTACCAGTACCTTGAAGCACCGCTGCTTGCAGGGCCCCACAGATTCTATGCCAGCGTATGTCCGCGTATTTAGAACTCGTAGGAATCTACGCAAGTAGGTTTTGGTGCTTTAAGGTAGAGCCCTAAACCCTAAACCCCTAAACCCTAACAATATTATGGACATGTTCGGGTTCAGGCTCCGGGCCCTGTGACAGGTGACTTTACCCCAAAAACCCTGAAGCGGGACCCCGCCGTTGCCTCATACTCCTCACTAAGAAGTACTTCTGGGCCACAGGGTAACAGTTAATATAGGGGCCTTAAGGGGCCTTAATCATTAGAACAGGCTTTTGAGCTATATTATACTATAGTTAGAATGAGGAACCCCCAAAATAGTAAAGGCAAATATTTAGGCCCCGCTATAGTAGAGAACCTAAACCCTAAACTGCCCTAGAAGCCCCCAGCCCTGACCGAAAACAACCCTCGAAGCCCTGTGCCGTGAAGCCTACACCGCAGAAGCCCTGAACCCTATGACAAACCCCATGAACCCCCAGATGCCTGGCTAAGGATGCCGGGCTAAGGGGCAATCCCAGAAGCCTTAAACCCTTAAACACCTAACACCCTAAACCCTTGAAGCCCTAAACCCTAAAACCTTGAATCCTTAAACCCTAACAAAACCCTAAACCCTAAACCCTAAAACCCTAAACCCTAAACTCCAAACCCTAAACCCCCCTTAAGCCCTATGAAACCCTAAAACCCGAAGCCCTCCGGGTCCCACGCATTCACGCCTGCAATGCTAAATCGCGGCGACCTTCGCTCCACAAGGTCTGGGATTGACGGACCGGGGTGGAGCCCCGATTCCTAGGGTTTAGGGTTTAGGGTTTAGGGTTTAGGGATTAGGGTTTAGGGTTAAGGGTTTAGGGTTAAGGGTTTAGGGTTTAGGGGTTTAGGGTTTAGGGTTTAAGGATTTTAGGGTTTACCTATAGTCTCCATTGTAGTTCCTTTTTGTGGTTTAACCAATTATATATTTAGGAATTTATAAGGTTTCCCCAAAAAGGAACTACAATGGAGACTATAGTAGGTAGGGTTCGGGGATTAGGGCTTAGTCTATGTTACAGGTGTGTAGGAACGCGGAACCCCTTCAGAAATTGGGGCTTTGAGGGTTTGCGGAAGGCCTGTTCTTTAGAGGGGCGCTGGCCAGGGTGCGCGGACATCTAACCCTAAACCCTTAGCATCAACATAGCCCAAACGCCTTATGTAATAGGGTCTAGGTTTTAGGGTTCTTTGGGCCCAGAAGTCTTGAAATATGAGTCCTTTGAGGGTAAGGGTAAACCCCAAGCCGAGACCTTACATAATCGGAACGCCTCTGCGTCGATTGCACCGACTGCGAAGATCCCCCAAAGCTTGCCAGAAACATCTATGACTCCAAGAGCACAACGAGTACTACCTATTTTTTACCGAGGGCCGAAAGTCCATAAATGAAACCTACCCTGAGCCTACCTTCTACAAATACTTTCAAGTCCTACATCTTCTAATAGTGCCTAGTTTGAGCTTTTTGGAGTCTTCGGGAACCTGCTGAATGCTTCTGGCAGCGAACACCTTCGAAATCCCATTCTCACCACTACAAGGCTCTTATGTAAACCCTTCAATCGCATTAATAAAGGCTATATAGACATCAGAAAGCTCAATAAAAACACTTAAACAAACACAAATTCGAACTAGTAAGGCCCTCGGCTCAACTCCGACTGCTGGAGACCCCGAACTTGTCAAGTATCCTAGGGGAACCATACCCTAAACCCCCAGGTACATACGATATAGGGTACTAGAGGCCCTAGGGGCCTATGGTTTAGGGTTTAGGGTTGAGGGTTTAGTATAGTAAGTACCTAGGGATAAGTTAACCTTTGAGACGATCCAAGGGTTGTACTGTCCCCCAAAAAGCTACGTGTTGCTCTACTCTGCTACTGCCCTGAACCCTGGCCCTAGCCCCAAAACCCTCGACTCTCAATACATTCTACTGCCCCCCCCAGAAGCGAAAGTTTCCTACACTACTAGGCCCTAAACCCTAAACCCTAAGCCCAAAGCCCTAAGCCCTAAACCCTAAACCCCACACTACTACGAAGCCGAGCTCCCGGCCAGAGGGGTTGGCCCCTCACCGTACTTCGTTCCTGGCCGTGGGTTTAGCATTGTTTGGGGTTTAGGGGGGTTTACCCATATAGGGTTTATGGTTTAGGCCCTGACCCCTTGCAGGTCATACAACTGCCCCAAAACTGGGCTTCTAGCACTTTGAAATCTTAACATTTTCAGCCGGGATTCGGGTCATAATACAGTAACCTTGTTTTACTAATTTAGGGTTTAGGGTTTAGGGTCATAATACAGTAACCTTGTTTTACTAATTTAGGGTTTTGGGTGTTGGGCTTATAGGGTTAAGGGGAACCAAGGAACAAAATCATAAGTAAGTTGTTCAGTCCCCTATACACTTTCGATCGGCTGATGTTTGTCATGTCTACAGCAAAAAATCAGGAGAGCTGTAGCCGTCACCACCACGCCTTTCTATAACGACACTGTCTCTTCAACCCCTATTCAAAACCTCCTTGGGTCACGCTGCGTCACGCCTCCTTCTTGAAGTCAGGGATGGTCCACCTCTGCGAAGTAAATTTGGTTTTGGGATACTGTTACCAGCCAAACTCATCGCTATCACTAACTATTACAAACAAAGAACCTTCCGCTTTTCTGGGCTTTCTGCCGCGGATGGCGCTGTGATCTCAGTTCAGGACTTTGGGTTTGGGGTTTCGGGCATGTTTGCTTGTGTCCGGTGCGGATGCGGCCAAAATGGGCCAAATTTGTACCATCAAGGGAGTAGCAGCGCCCCCAACGCCAACGCCGAGCTCACGTCGAAGGCGCTGAATGCCCTGCATTCCGCTGACCGCAACCTTTGATACGCTTAGCTTGATAAAGCTGGCTATATACATGTTGAGGGTTTCGTCACCGAGCGGCGTCGTGCGCTGTGCGTCAAAGGGTGCAGACATGCCCTCAGACTGCACCGCCTATTGCAGAGGACGCCCTACCGCCCCAGCCCTCTACAGCAATCCCTAAGCCCGAACACCCTAGATGCCCCAAGAGCCCCTAACACCCCCGATATCCCGCCTTAAAAACACAACTCAAAGTGCAAACCCTAAACCCTAAACCCTACCTATAGTCGCCATTGTAGTTCCTTTTTGGGGATACCTTATGAAATCCTTAATACATAGTTGGTTCAACCAGAAAAAGGAACTACAATGGAGACTATAGGCATATGGGTAAACGATGGTCAACTCGAAGTTCGTCGGATTCCCGACTTAGGTCCTTTCAGGGTTTAGGGTTTAGGGTTTAGGGTTAACGGTTTAGGGTTTAGGGTTGAGGGTTAACGGTTTAGGGTTTAGGGTTCTTGGGCATAGGAGCTGGGACCTTGTTGCAGAAGAGTCCTTTGGGGGCTTGGGGATTCGGGGATTTAGGTTTTTGGGTTTGCGGTTTAGGGCTTCGGGTCGATAGGCTTTAGGGTTTAGGGTTTAGGGTTTAGGGGCTTTAGGGCGAACGTTGAAGCTTCGGGTTAGTCAGACATGATGGCGATTCTAGAATAAGGAACTCGGAAACGCAAACGCTGTCCCCGAATGCCACGTGACTCGCGAGACTCACCTTCCCACCTCTCACTTCGCCCAGTCTGACTTAACAGATGCTACGCTTTAGGGTTTAGGGTTAGGGATTGGGATTATAGGGTTTAGGGCTTAGGGAAGGCCCGACAACACTCAAACACCCTAAACCCTGAACCCCATAAACCGATTATGAACCCTGAAACTCTATATGCTACAACCCCCGTTACTTGGTAGCCCTAAACTTAAACCCTCAAATCCTGGGACCTTCATCCCCTCCACTACGCCCTACGATGTGGCCGATCGCCAGAAATTCCTGTCTGGGCTGCTCTTGACGGGCTCGCAAACGGTTTAGGGTCTAGGATGCCGAATGTGGAGTTTAGGGCTGGAGGCCTCCGGGGTTTAGGTTTAGGGTTTAGGGTTTAGGGTTTAGGGTTTAGGGTTTAGGGTTTAGGGTTTAGGGTTTAGGGTTTAGGGTTTAGGGTTTAGGGTTGATTATAGGCTCAGGGTTTAGGAGTTGCCCTAGAGGGTTAATAGGGTTCAGGGTACAAGGATTCTGCGCTGTTCTTGAAGGGTGCCCACACGATTTAGGGTTTAGGACGGCGGGTGTAGGTGTAGGGATTAATGAAAAGTCGAGCTATTTCGAGAATAGGTGCCTCTCCAAGACCAACATGTCCCAAAGCGCTACCTAGATGCTTTTTACCGTCACGCTTTTCAGGTAGTTCTACGAACTTTCCCGTAGAACCGAACCCTACGCCCAAACGATCCGTAAGCCGAACGCTCCGCACATCAAAGCCACAATCTATGCCTAAACCCTATAAATCCTAAACCCTGAACCCTAAACCCTGAACCCTATACCCTAAACCCTAAACCCCAGACTTCCAAAGCCTAAGAGCCCAACTCCACCCTGCGCGTGAAGCTGTCAGAGCTTTGCAGTCGGCCCACATTACCTGCTCGAACACGGTTTAGGGGTTTAGGGTTTAGGGTTCAGGGTTTAGGGCTAAGGGTTTAGAGTTTAGCATAAATTGATATAGGGACTTAACGACTAGAATGGGGTTTGGGCGGCTATGCAGGGACTGTAAGGGAACACCATGATTATTATGAGTTGGACCCTGTCGTTAGGGGCCCCCTTAAACGGCATAACCATAGGCATTTCACAACCTGTTACAACCTTATTGGGTTTCATTACAGGGAGATGTATATGGGAGATCCCCATCCTAATTTTTGTATCTTATGGGCTTTCTTTCGGGGGACGTAGTAACGCTCAGGGACCAGGTCCACAATAAACGGCTCCTAATGTAGGGGCCATAAAATTAGACTAGAGTTTTGGGTTCCTTACTGTAACTAGAGAATAGTATACACCCCCCCCCCAAAAAAAAAACTATTCTAATTGTTAAGGACCCTACATTACAGGGTCTCGTTTTCGGACCATGGGATTAGGGTAGCTCACCCGATTAACTACACCTTTAAACCCTAAACCCCCCGAACCCTAAACCCTAAACCCCCTAAGCCCTAAACCCCTAAAACACCCTAATTTCGTGCCCAAGGCCAATCCGGACCGTCGGGCTTAGGCGCTTAGCTGGGGTTGTTAGAACGTTTACTGACACTCTCTCGTGTCTGGCTGTTGACTTGACAATCCCAGAGCCCTGAAATCCTAAAGCCCCCAAACATAAGGGTTTAGGTTTTAGGTTTTAGGGTGTAAAGTAGGGTCCTAACCCCTGCGATGAACCCCCAAATCATCTGCCTTTCTCATGAACCCCAAACAGGTAACAGGTAGGTTCTGTAATTACAGTTCAGCTAAACTGACAGTAAACCCTAAACATTAAACCGCAAAAACCAAAAACCCTGAACCTTAAACCCTAAACCCTTCCCGGCTCGGCCTGCGTCCTGCTCCTCCAGCTCCTTGACTAACCTCTGCCGTGGGAGATTTAGGGTTCTACAATTGAGATGTTAAGGTTTAGGGTTGGGGTTTGGGGTTTAGGGTTTAGGGTTTAGGGTTTTGGGTTCGGGTTTTCGCGGATTGAGATTTAAGGCGTAGTTCTCGACGGTTTAAGCTGTTTTCCGGGTTCGTGGATTTGCCGATGTTAGGGCTTTGTCGGCGTTGGGCGTGCAGAAGATTGACACTACAGTTTGTTTGGGGATAACTAGTAACCCAAACCCTAAACCCTATAACTAGACACATATGGGGTTTGGGCGCAGGATCAAACTCAAACGCCCGATGTCGAAGGGACCGCGGGGCTGGCGACCCGCGCTGCGGGAGTCAGACTGAGGGTGTACGTAGGGTTCAGTGTTTCCGGGCTTGTAGCTCAGATCTTAGGGATTACCTATAGTCTCCATTGTAGTTCCTTGTTTTGGTTTAACCAATTTTATATTCAGGAATTTATAAGGTATCCCCAAAAAGGAACTACAATGGAGACCATAGGGTGGGCCTAGCCTTTTGCATTTGAAGTCTGGTTGCTTGGCTTTCTTTACAACCGTGGTGATTTAAAGCATGCCGAGATCTAGGCTAGAGCTGACAGCAGCAACCAACAATGACGATCATCACCAGCACCATCATCATGACCATCATCATCTCGAACCGCCCATCACCATCACCAAGACCAGGCTGCCACCAGGGAAATCATGCCGTCACGGTGCAATAGCATCATCATCATCAGCATCATTGCCAGCATCATCATCACCATCAGCATCGACATCATCATCACCATCACCACCGTCAGCATCACCATCATCATCGTCATCATCATCATCATCATCATCATCATCACCATCATGGCCGCCATCACCAACCTCATCGTCACCAACCGAGCCGCAACTCCAGCAGTGAAAAGTCTGACACAAAGAATCGCACATAACACCAGCCACAAAGCAAGCCCAACCCGTGCAATGACATGTCCTACTCTGGTCACCAGTACCGTAGCTAGCGGTCGTGGTAGGAAACCACATGGATGTCAATGCTGCTGCTGCTGATGCTGCCTGAAATCCTGTACCGCACAAGCCCTATACCCTAAACCCTGAACTCTAAACTGCTTGAAACAGGACGCCGAACTTCCGAAACTCATTACTCTCGAAATCCCAAATCCAGCAACCATAACCCTGCAACTACATCTTAAAACCCCCTGAACCGGACCCCCAATAGTCCGATGACCCCCATGCCTAAACCCGAAACCCGTTCACCCTTAAACCATGAATCCCAAACCCTGAACCGCTGTCTGAACTCCCCTCACATGCCGGAAATCGACTCAAACTCCCCCCCTAAACCCCTAAACCCCTAAACCCCTAAACCCCTAAACCCTAAACCCTACACTCTGAACCCTAAACCCTACACCTAAACTCTCTGAACCCTAAACCTAAACTCTCAACCCTAAACCTAAACGCTGAACCCTGAACCCTAAACCCTAAACCCTAAACCCCTAAACCCTACACTCTGAACCCTAAACCCTAGACCTAAACTCTCAACCCTAAACCCTAAACTCTGAACCCTAAACCCTAAACTCTGAACCCTAAACCCTAGACCTAAAATCTGACAACCCTAAACCCTAAACCCTCGTCGCCAATTCTGCCGGGTCGGCTTTCGGAGCTCCTGGATCTGAGCGTTTAGCCTCGAAACTGCCGGGCGCTCGAGGCTTCGAATGAGGCCTCCACACCCTCTAATTAAGGAATAAACCCTAAACCCTAAACCCTAAACCCTGAACCCTAAATCAGAATAGTAAGGCCCCTATAATTTAAGGTATTATTCCTTAATTATAAGGTGTACTGGGTTCTCTGGTTTCTGATGGGGCGTCTATACCCAGACCCCCAGGGAGGATCTAGCAAGGGGGCCTGGGTATGGAGGCCTTGTCAGAAGCCTCGTCGGACCCGTTCTGAACCCGCTTCTAGGAGCCCTTCTAGTGTTGAGGGTTTAAGGCTTAGGGATTAGGGTTAGGGTTTTAGGGATTAGGGAGTAGGGCTGAATACACGGGCCTTAATAATTGGAGTAGGGTTTTGGGGCCCGTTCTACTACTTTCTATAACGAGGAGCCCTCCAAGATAGTATAGCTAATTTTTGTGGCCCCTACATTCGGGTTTAGGGATTAGGGTTCAAGCCTTCCGGATGGGAATCAGGGTTCTCTGTAAGGGCCCCCACAGAGCAGCGAAACACAAACCATACGGTTCCCTCAAGGGTCCAAGTCTCTCGGTTTAGAGTCTAGGATTTACCTATAGTTTCCATTGTAGTTCCTTTTTTTGGTTTAACCAATTTTATATTCAGGAATTTATGCGGTATCCCCAAAAAGGAACTGCAATGGAGACTATAGGTAGTGCTTAGATTCGCCCAAATGCCAACCTACGTGACGACTTCCCAAAACCCAAGTACTCAACTGTGGGTTCCTGGGACACCCAGGGTTTAGGGTTTAGGGTTTAGGGTTTAGGGTTTACGGCTTAGGGCCCATAATCCTCTTCTGAGTTGTAATTTTGGGGGTTGTAGAAGTGTTTATGAAACCCTAAACCCTAAATCTTATGAATAGGCACCTCTACAAGAACCGTAAGGGAAGTTCTATCGTTTCATCATCTTTGGGAGCCGGTCAAGTTCGGATCCCTAAACCCTAAACCCTAAACCGGATGTTCATGGACAGTGAAGGATCAGGGCTCGGGGCATGGCTTCGGTTTTAGGGGTTTGGGGGTTTAGGGGTTCAGGGGTTTAGGGTGTAGGGGTTTAGGGCTTCGGGTTTAGGTTTAGGGATGTTTAGGGTTTAGGGGTTTAGGGGAGTACAGTTGATACGGGTCTCAGAGCTTAGGGGGTTTGGTTGACGAAGGCAGCCGGCCAGTGACACCATAAGCGCCATTCCATGCTTCCCGACCATGAGCCACAGAGCAGCTCATACATCAGCACCTATCCATAACAAGTGTGAGGCTTTAGGGTTTAGGGCTTAGGATTTACGCTTTAGGGCTTAGGGTTTCTCACATTGAGGATGGCCTTCAATGCTCCTGACGTGTCGGGAAAATACCTCCACAAATGGCCAACGCCCAGCACGTTGCTGCCGAAGCCGTTTTCGCAATATACTTTGCAGTTTGGCTGATTGTAGAAGGTGCTCGCATCGACGGCATGTCTCTGCTCGTGGCGTGTGCTATCTTATCGCGGACTGAAGTGGCTCGGGCCATCATGGGCCGAGTCACAAAACTGAGACGTCGGTGACTTGGGAAACGAAGGCGAGCGAGGCACCGCCCTTCACAAGTGCCCTAAACCCTAAACCCTAAACCCTAAACCCTAGACCCTAAACCCTAAACCCTAAACCCTAAACCATGTCCAACTCGGAGGCGACGTCGCATCGCTTCTCACAATCCTCAGCGTGATGATAGCTGACATCCCGGTGTCGCACACTAATATCACGATGGAGCGGCAGCGACAGATCACGACGGACATCGCGATCATGCTACGGTATGCTGCGAAGCATCACAACCAAATTCTCCAAGGAAGGCTTTGGCGACTCAATGGACCTACAGTATCAGCTCAACAAGCACCTACACGTCGAAGTGTCGAAGGAAAGATCCCTGCAAGAGCTCCGAAAGGGTATGGTCCAAAACTTTACGCTCGAAACCCTAAACCCTAAACCCTAAACCCTAAACCCGAAACCCTAAATTCCGAAATGACTCAAGAGCCGAAACCTACACCACCAAGGGATCGCTCGGTGTATTTGGGGCATCTGTGGAGTTGAATCAAAAACGGGGGCCCTAACACGTAGGATCATTCATGTCAGGGCCCTAAATGGTTTAGGGTTTAGGGTTTAGGGGTTTAGGGTTTAGGGTTTAGGTTTTAAAAGGGTTTAGGGTTGAGGGCTCCCAAAAGGGTTTAGAGTTTAGGTTTTTTTTTACAGTTTGGATCGACTCTTTTACGGTTTAGGGTTTTTTGGTTTCAGGGTTTAGAATTTTAGGGTTTAGGGCTTTAGGGTTTAAGGTTTTAGGGCTTTAGGGCTTAGGGTTTGAGGGTTTAGGGTTTTAGGGTCTAGGGATTTTGGGTTTAGGGTTTAAGGCTCCCAGAAAGAGCCCTTAGCTAGTGGGATCCTTCATGTAAGGACCCTGAAAACCGATGCCGCCTCTGGACGTCAGCTGTGTGCTTCGTCTCCTCGAATGCAGGATTGCTGCTTGGGTTAAGGCCTAGACCCTAAACCCCAAACCCCTAAACCCCTAAATTTTAAACCCCTGAAGCCCTAAACCCTAAAACCTAAACCCTAAACCCAAAACCCCTAAACCCAAAACCCCTAAACCCAAAACCCCTAAACCCAAAACCCCTAAACCCCTAATCCCTAAACCCAAAACCCCTAAACCCCTA
>CAJNDV010010413.1:9533-59074 GCA_905221635.1 Symbiodinium sp. CCMP2456
TCGGAATGACAACTGAAATGTTTGAAGTTGGGCACGAAGGCTTTGGTGTCTGATGCTCCCTTGCCCAAGGGGGCATCCGAGACCAAGGCCTTCGTGCTAGAGCACAGGCCAGGTGTTGTCCTTCTAGTTTTTAACATTCTCATGTCTCACTTAAGGTGAGCGGATACACACTGCAGCCGACTGTGACTTGAAAGAGTTTTTTCTTAGCTTGGATCTCTTGTGTGTCTGAGGGACAACTGAAATGTTTGAAGTTGGGCACGAAGGCTTTGGTGTCGGATGCTCCCTTGCCCAAGGGGGCATCCGAGACCAAAGCCTTTGTGCTAGAGCAGTGGTGGGATGTTGCCATTTCAACCGTACTTACCCAGACCAGCTGAGCAGGTAAAAGCTTTGTTTGGCATGGTTTGTGCTGCTTGCATCCTCGGATGCTGACTCTAAACGGATTGTCACTGCCGCTTGTCATTGCTTGTCATTGTTGAACATGTGCAGTCATGCGATGATTGACCTGTCCATGCACATGATACTCATTTCTGCAGTGCACGTCAGGATGTGTTGTTACTGTAAAATTTGTCACTATTCAGTCAGTTTCCAAGGTCATTGTCATTGTCAGAGTCATGCAGTGCTAGTGCCAGTTTGTCCTTGGAGCCATAGGCTCAAAGGACGTGAAGATGGGGAAATCTTTCAAGTCCAAAGCTGAAGATTCTCAGATGGCTGTTGCACGAGCACCGAAGAAGACAAGGTCTGGCAAGTCCGGATGGCAGGCCTGGAAAAAGAACAAACAGAACGAGGTCCTCATGCTTCCTAAAAAGAGGCTGGTGAGCAAAAGCACTATCTCTGAGATTCGACCAGGCAAGAAAAACGCAGGTGTTCAAACGGAGGAAACATTGATCAAGGCGCCCACAGAAGCAGAGTTGTTGGCATCTGGGATGAAGACGCCTCCGGACAGAGTGAGACGGTCAAGATCACCAAAGTCACCGCCATTGATGGCACAGTTCAGGTGGGCAAATCAAAAAGTGTTTGCATCGTGTTCTCTAAAGCGTATTTGTCCTTGTCTTGGATAGGTCTGCAGCTCTGGGGGCAACACCACCTTGGCCGTTTTGCCTTCCACCTTTGCCAGCGCGGGGGCGACCATAACTGAGCTATGACGGTGAGTTCGGGTAGAGCCTGTGAGCTTGCAACCTGTAGTGTACATTTGATCGTCATTGTCATGGGGGTGCCTGTTTCACATGCGTTTGTAAAGCCCACATCAGTCGATGGCTCACGAGCCAAATTGCTCCGTGGACATGAAGGCGGGTGCACAAAGTGCTAAGACATGCATATTCTCAGGGAGAAGGATCTACTGCGCATGTGAGCCTGGCCAAGCAAAGTACGAGTGTCTGCCACGCGGAGAGAGTGCAAAGGGCAAAAAGGAGCTGCTCTGGATACACATGCATGACTGGTAGAAGTGCATCCACATGTCAGACCAGGTGCTAGCGGGCACCCAAAAGGCAGCCTGTTAAGATCTCAAATTCGGAGTTTGCCCCCCGGGCCCAGTGTTGTTGCTTGAAACATGTCCAGACCAAACACGCGGACGCATTCATGGACCTACACAAAGACCTGGGCCAAGGTCTGGGGATCCTACCACCTCACAGAGTTACAGCAGACCGCTGACAGCGTGGTGGAGACGTGGCAATGGAAGCCGGACGCATCCTTGGACATGCGCAATGATTCCAAGCCCATGATGTGCGAGGCGCCCTGCGAGTCCATGAATGCCAAACCTCAGCCCATGAAAGCGAAAGCGAAGAAAGCGATGAAGGCGATGAAGGTGATGAAAGCGATGAAGGCCATGAAGAAAGTGAACAAAGCCGGCAAGGACGCCCAGAAGAAACCGGCCAAGAAGTGAGCCGAGAGGAAAGTGCTGCCTGGAGGAAAAGCCATGGGAGTTCTAGAGTAAGTAGGTCCTGCGATTTTATATAAAGCCGGTATAGGCTTCCAGCCGAAACACCCTAAACCCTACACCCTAAACCCTCATATGCTTTGGGCAATTAAGATATGACAAAGTTTCCGGGTCTTGTGATGCAACCTGTTCATTACTGGCAGTTCGCGCACTTGTGCTTTACAGCCTATATGAGCGCACGGGCGCGCGCAGGCGCGCGCTAGGTGCGCACTAGGTGCGCGCAGAGGCGCGCGCACGGGCGCGCGCAGGCGCGCAGACAGGCGGGTGCGGGTGCATGCGTGCACGGTCGCACGCAGACACAAAGGCGGACGTGCAGGCGCGCATAGGCGCGCGCACAGGCGCGCATGGGCGCGCATGCTCACGCCATGCACGTGCAAATTTGCGTACCATGCAAGCATGCACAAACTGCTGTGGACTTCGAGGTGGTTGTGTGGCTGCGACATTCTCAGGATCATGGCTGGAGTGTCTCATGTACCCGACATAGCAATTTTGGCTCTGAGCCGCAGCTCTCCTCTCCACACATACCTGTCCAACTTCCTGCTGTGTACTGTGACGATGTTTCGCCGAGGGCATGCTGCTTGTCATAGAATTTTCAGTTTGCTGAGCTTTTGCATGTTGTTTCTCTCTCTGACTATATGGACTGGAGGACAAGGACGGCGCACGCAGCCGTAGNNCACTGACATGACATTGAATACAACTAATTTTAATTAATTGACTCTGAGGGTGTGGTACTGGATCTGGTGGCGCCAAGTGGTCCCTGAGTGAGCCATCGACAATGTCGCTTTCGGCCTCGGGCCCGCCTGGTAATTAGATTTTCCATGGCAGTTGGTCGTCAATGACCAATGTCAGGTTCATGGACATGCAAGTATAACAGCTCAAGCGCAGTGCGGGCAAAAAATGCGCCGCCTGCAGTGTGAGATCCACTTATCTGTGCACGCTTCTGGTTGGACAGCTGCCTGATTCTGCTTGCAGGCAGCTACTACAAGGACAATGACGACGACAATGACCCAAGTCCTCAGAATGACCACTATATTGATTATACATCGTCGTCCCCAGTCGGCGAATTCGCCCAACTTTTGCTTGCACGCAGCTACCACAAGGACAATGACGACGATAATGACCCAAGTCCCTCAGAATGACCGCTATATTGATTTATATAATACATCGTCGTCCCCAGTGGGCGAATTCGCCCAACTTTTGCTTGCAAGCTGCTACTACAAGGACAATGACGACGATAATGACCCAAGCCGTCGTCCCCAGTGGGCGAATTCACCCAACTTCTGCTTGCACGCTGCTGCTACAAGGGACCACAATGAGAAAGCATATAAAGCATATGCTTAAACACCGGCCAGATAAGGTCATATAGAAGTTAAGACCTCGGATATTCCTTTGAGGAAGAGCCAAGCGATGGAGTGTGCAGAATGGGCATGCGCAACCTTAAACCCTAAACCCTCAATGTATTGCAAGTCTGACATCAATTATGGGCCGTAGCCAACTTCCGGAATACTTAAAATGGTGCTTGCCACCGTGTTTGACTGATATGCCACAAACGCAGACTGGTTGTTCTCGAAGTGCTCCCGCGGGCGCCCATGGCTCAGTGAAGTCTAGGAGGGTCGGGTGCAAGATTTATCGTTTAGGGCTTGAGGGCTTGAAACTCCTGGATATGCTTTCTAGTACAGCTAGTAACTGTAGTAGTGGTACGAGGCTCAAGGTCCACGGTTAGACCAGGTTTGCCCAACACTCGCTGCGATGCTGTGTCGGGTTGTCAGACTTGCTGAAAAGTTGTGCAGGTTGCGTTGGGCTGAAAAAACCGCGAAGCTTGTCTTCGAGTCTACACTTTGTGGCGAGTAGTGCCTGCAGTGCGTACTCATCATACGCGTGGTCCATCGCCTCTTGCCTTTTTGCCCTGCTTGAACCAGGCAGATCCCACTGGCACCTTCCAGCAACTTCGCAGGTGCAGAACCATACAGAAAACGACAGCCACGCGCAGTGTAGGTTTTCCTTGCTATTTGGCCACCATAGTTCGCAAAATGACCAAATCCGAATGTGGAGCGCGTTGCGATTCTAATGCTTCCACCGCCTTTTGGCGGCGAAGCCATTTTCTGCACCAGGCCAACACCTTTTCGGGGCATAGGGCCGGGCCCCTGAGGAAGCAAACCAACTAAAGTTTGTCCGGGGGCCAGCTGCGCTGGCAGACCCTAAACCCTGCAAGTGAAATAGCACTTGAGCTCCTCATCACGAGCAATCGGACTCGCAGTTTTGTGGTTGAAAAAGAGAGCTTCAGCTTAGAACTGCGCTGCTGTGCCGCGCCCTCTCTAGAAGCTCCGGTCTCTCCGACTACGGCCGTCCGCTTGAGCATTCGGTACTACCTCACCCGCTACCAGGCCTTCATGGTAGCGGAGCTTTATTGAGCTCGAACTAGCAGTCTTCGATCCAGGGACCCCGACCACCTGACGTTCGCCTCAGGTGGAGCTATGGCTAGTAGCGGAAGTTTGTCAGGTAACCGTACGAAAGACGGAGTACCAGTGTGGGACGGCGAGGCCGGCACGTTCAATGACTTTGTGGAGGCGTGCTTGATGTACGAGCAGGCCGTGGCGAAGGAAAAGCGATACTTGTGCGGCCCGAAGATTCAAGCCGAGCTGACCGGATCAGCCCGACGCTTGGTGGCCGGACAAGGGGCCACGTGGATCTCCTACAACGGGGGCGTACGAGAACTCCTCCGCCACCTTAGATCCTGCCTTGGCAAGCCTCAGATTTCCGAGCTGAGTGAGTTCCTCAATCGCTACTTCAAGCACAGCCGACGGAAGCCGCAAGAGACGATCAACAACTACGTGACGAGGAAATGTGAGGTGTACCTCCGAGCTCAACAAGCACTTCGGAGAGTGGCACCGCACCATGGAGCCGGAAAGACCAAGAACATGGCCCGGCCCCCAAGCTACCGACCTGTGGCTTCCTGGCAGGGCTCGCGACGCAACAGCTACGACTCACATGATCATGCCAGCCAAGACACTCGCGATGACGTGCAGAGCGCGGCACCAGTGGCCGCCACCGACGATGCCGACGAGGAGGAAGAGGAGCGCGATGAAGACCAAGCAGACTCCTGGCGCAGTAGCTGGGATGGTGGGTGGCCGCGCTACTCTTCGTGGAACACATGGGGCGGCTGGTCCTACGACTACTACGGGTCCTCCTCGACATGGTGGAACTGGCGTGAGAAGACTGAGACTGTGGAGCCCATGCCCGAGCTCCTTCCCGACTACGTCCAAGGTTGGTATCTCTTACAAGACGCAGGACTCAGTGCACAAGAACGCCATGTGGTCCAGACAGCCTTGCAAAGAGATTTTTCCTTGCAGCGAGTGGCTCAGGAGCTCCGGAACCAATGGTCGGGTTCTGAGCTCTTCAAGCGTGAAGGACGAGAACGCCAGAGCGGCTACATTGGGGAGCACGTGCAGGAGGAGTCCGAGGCCGAGGAGACCAAGGAGGACGCGGGGAACGAGGCCTGGGAGGCCATGGAGCCCGAGGAGCAGGAGGAATGGGACGAGGCAGAGGGCGAAGTGCAAGGCGGCATGGCGGTGATCCAGAATGCGAGGCGCACCCTGAAGGACGCACGAGCTCGACAAGCCAATGTGCGACTTTCACGGCAGTACTATCAGGGTGGACCCAAAGGCACGGGCAAGGGCTGAACTACTTCCGGAGCTCGAGATGATTCAACAATGACGTGCCTGAGATGCGGTCGAGTTGGCCATCGGGCCAGCAATTGCCCGCAACCGCCAGCCGCACATGCTACCACGACGCCCGAAGCAACCTCGTCCTTCATCTGCTTCAACGGCCAGGTTGTGGAGAAGGCCGAGGCGTACACCGCCGGCTTGACGACCGCCGACGCAGTCCTCCAAGGGAAAGCCGGGGAGCCACTCGGACACTGGCCTCAATTGAGGCCATGGAGGCGATCATGAAGATCGGCCCACTTGAAAGATCGCGGCGAACAACCAGGACGGCAAGCTGAAGGTCCACTGCCTCGACCACGGCAGCGGCCCGCTGTTGCTCTCGGTCGAATCACTGAGAAGCCTAGGAGCCATTGTAGATTTTTCCAACGATTTGATTCGTTTCCGCAAGTTGGACCCGCGCAGGGTGATCCGCGCTGAGCGCTCAGCAACAGGACACCAGTTGTTGGATATGACTGAAGACTGGTATCAGGGGTCCATTTGTACAAAGCAGGAAGTTCCAAGCCTCGCCGCATACATCGGCGTGGAAGGCTAGGGACAGCACTTCCGAATCTCTAGTCCCGTGGAGAAAACGGAGGTCCCAATTTCAACGGGACATGGGGAAATTCCGGAAGCGGAATCAGCAGATGTAGTGAGTTCTGAGATCAGGAATAGGAGTGCTAAAGAGGTTAGATCTAGGGGTGGGGTTAGATTTGCTTCTTCGCACATGTGCACATGCAGGACACGGCAGACAGAGTCGAGAACCAGGATCATCGAAGTCTTGTCTCTGGAGGCCTTTCAGCATCAAGCTCTACCTCGTGTAGTTCTTCCGCACCACCCGCACCGTCGACCTCTCGCCATGTACCGCATGAACAAGGACGGCTTGACCGCGGAGCTTCTCAAGTACGGGGAACACCCAGCCAAGGGCTGGACCAAGCTCGACATCCGGCAGCGGTTGCTGGAGTTGCAGGGCCGAGAGACGGAGCTTTCCAAGAGGGAGCTCGAATCTACGCCCCTGGAGAAGATGTCCCGCGAGCTACGGAAGGCGGCCAAGAACAAGGCCAGCCTGCAAGCTTTCTGCAGCAACGAGTTGGGCATGGAAGTGACCGGGAACGAGACGAAGCCACAGTTGGAGATGAAGGGCCTCCAGCTGATCATGAAGCGCGCGCCACCGCACAGCATGGATGTACTGGGGTTTGGACGCCACTCCCAGGAGCGCTACTACACGATGCTCACCGTCTACAAGGAGTACGGACAGTGGGTGCGAAAGACCGCAAGCGAGGACCCGGACAACTGCGATCCCCGTCTCCTACGGCTAGCTCGCTGGCTCACGGCACAGGAGCAGGAGTCCGACCAGGTTCGCGAGCGGAACCTGACCTCGATGACAGCGGCCTCTTCCAAGGCAGCGCCCAAGGCGAAGAACATGGCAGTGAAGGCCTTCATGGTGCCCCGGCGGGAGGGCTATAGCGATTCGGCAACCTCTTCACCGGAGGTGATTACGGATCAAACCCGGATGATGGCCGAGATGGCAGCGACCCTGGCCAAGTTGCAGGAGGACATGGCCCTCTTGAAGTCCGAGCCGCCGCGCAAGCAGGCGACGAAGGCGGAGGAGGACGAGATGACCGACCGGTCCTTCACGGCAACGAGTGCTCGATCACCCAGGACGCAGCAGTGAGCCGCGGCCAGGACCCGGAAGCTACGAGGACTAGCCAGGACCAGGGTGCTGAAGGGATGGAACAGTTGGGTTTTCAGAAGGCGCTAGGACTTGAGAAGGCGTCTCAGGAGATTGTTCCTAGCATTTTTCAAGCCTTGGCTGGTCACAACAGACCAGTTTTGATGGAGTGTGGCGCTCACTCCAGGGGTGCACTTGCGGAGAGGGTGCGCGAGATTTCCCAAAACCCCGAAGCCGCTGTCGTGTGTGGGCGATGGAACGGGTGTGATCTAGGCACGGGCCCGGGGTTGAAGCTTCAGTTGTCACGGATTCTGATGGAGAGGCCCCAACATGTTTGGATCAATCCCGACTGTAAAGCGTACTGTCCTTTGCAAAATATGAACAAAGGCACGGAGGCCCAACAACAAGAACTCCAGCAACGGCGGCAACAAGCTACCAAGGTGATGATAGGAGTAGGTTGCGTGGTGTCGATGTGTCTGCAACACGGAATGCACGTCACAGTTGTGCTGCCTGAGCGAAACCAGGCCTGGCGACTCCCCGTGTGCCAGGACTTGTTCATGAAGCATAAGTCGTTCTCTGCTACCACTAGTGGGTGTAATGTCAACCTGAGAGAACCCAAAACCCAAAAGTTCATGAAGAAGGGATGGAAGCTCGCCACCTCTAGTCAGCAACTGGCTCAAAGCATGCAGTTACCATGTCGATGTCCTAGGACGTATCAGCACGCCGACTGCCAGGGAGTAAGCACCGCTAGCGCGGAACAGTATCCTTCTGAGTATACCGCCAGAGCGGCCAGAGCTGTTGTACATGAGCTCACCCACCAGGGAGGCCAGGTGTCAGCTTGTGCGTGTTGTTTGTTAGGTAGAGAAGAAGTTCCAGGGATCATGGAAGCTCATGAAGTAGGGGAGGAAGCTGGGCCGATTGATGGGTTAGAATGTCTAGGCAGCCCTCAGGAAGTTCCGGGTGAAGTTTTTAGAGTTGATGAAGCGGGTAGGAAAGACCTCGAGGCTCAGGCTCGGAACCTTCTGAACAGCAAGAGCTTCGACCATCAGGCCTGTGAACAGATCCTGGAACAGCTTCCCTACAAAACCTCCAAACACCACCGAGGCGCTCTTCGAGAGAAACAACCCAGATACATTGCCTTCGGCCTGTACTCCCATGGAAACCACTACGGAGTGACCAAACAAAGCCAAGCCTACCCCCAGGTGTGCAAATACTTGGTGAGTTATCTGCAACACTGGAGTCCCGAAGCAGTAGGTTGTACGTCCATCGTGGTGAACGACAATTGCCACCTTGATATTCACAGGGACGTGCATAACCTGCCTCATACTCCCAACTACATGATAGGACTGGGTAGGTATGAGGAGGGAGAACTTTGGATTGAGGGTTCTTCGGACTTCGGAAGTTCAGGGACGCCAGGTAGGCGGTTGCACCAAGGGCATTGGCTTCAGGGTCAGAAGTTGGATGCCTTTCAGAAAGTAGTGAAGTTTTCTGGACATAAGTGGCATGGCACTCAGAACTGGAAGGGCAACCGTGTGACCTTGAGCGCCTACTGTAGCAGGGGATGGGCAGTTGTGGGCCCCGAGATCAAAGAACATTTGAACCAGCTCGGGTTCCCAGGTCCCCTCCAAGAACCTTCCGAAACCGCTTATGTTCTTAGGAGTCCCAAGTTGTGGAAGTGGTCCCCGAAGCAAAAGAACAACAAACAGGATGAAGAAATCAGCAAGCTTTATCTGCTGCGTGCAGCCACCGGACATGGTAGCACACGTCACATGCTCGAAGCCTTGAAGCGTAGGAATGCGGACCCCCGAGTGTTGGAGTTAGCCAAACAGTTTAGGTGTGCCGTGTGTGAAGAAAAAGGCCAGGGTTCAACCGAGACAGGTGGCCTCCTTGGAACCTCTCCCGCCCAAGTTCCATACCTTGACTTGTGACATAGGGCATTGGGTGCATCCCACGACGGGAGAACAACAGAATTTCATGGTTATCGTGGACGAGGGATCGCGTTCTCGAGCTGCTAAGATCCTCACCAAAGGGAAAGCCCAAGCCCCCACGGCCGCTCTGTGTTTGAACTTCCTCCTGGAAGGCTGGATGCAACATTTCGGCAAGCCAAAGGCACTGAGGCTCGACCCGGCTGGTAGCTTCAGGGCTTTTGCGGTAAAAGGGTTCTGTGACCCACATGGAACATATCTTGATATCATTCCTGGTGAAGCGCACTGGCAAATTGGAGTGGCCGAGCAGGCCATTCAAGGACTGAAGCTTTTGATGAGCAAGATGACTGAAGTGGATAAGGATGTCAGTGCGGAGGAGTTGCTGAGCCAAGCCGTGGCCTCGTTCAATCAACGGGAGATGGTCCGGGGCTCTTCTCCCGTGCAGCCAAAGTCCCGACCATGCGGGAAGGCATATCACACGCCTAGATCCGGTGACCGAGGAGCCCGTCCTCAACAAGCCATTGGAGGAATTCAAGCGTGAAGCCACTCTGCGTGCAGAGGCCGAGAAGGCCCTAGCCGAGTGGAACGCACACCAGAGGATACAGAGGGCCATGAATTCACGAACTCGGCCCACCTGCAACTACCAACCAGGAGACCTGGTGTACTTCTGGCGGACTCAAGAGTCTAACAAGAGTAAGAAGCATCCTGGGACCAACCAGGGTCGATTCTTGGGGCCTGCCAGAGTTCTGGCAGCAGAGACAAGAGCCGATGAGGATGGGCACCGGAGGCCCGCACACGCCATTTGGTGTGTGAGAGGCAGGAGCCTCCTGAAGTGCAGTCTGGAGCAGCTACGCCCCGCCAGTCAGCGCGAAGAACTGGTGGATGCGAGGAGGTGGGCGGCAATCAGTACGAGGACACTTGTGCAAAGGTACCCAGCGAAGCCGAGTGGGAGCGAGCCCAGGACCCCACACGTGAACACCAGCCAGTCCGTCATCGGATTACCGCCAAGCGACCAGCATCAGAGGTCAAACCAGAGGACGCCGAGATGCCCGAGGACATGGCCACGGGTACAAGCCAGCCAAGCAGGATTAGGCGGGTGGAGCAACCTCAGCCGGACTGGGATCTGCACGTTACAGCCCAGCATTGGTGGGAAGAGGTGCCGCAATCAGCCTGGTTGGCCGAGCACACAAGCCTCTGGACGGATGAGGCTAACGCCGTGGAAGTGGAGATTCCCCTACCTGAGAGTCGGAAAGGCATGGAGCTTGCCTCTCGCAACCTGAGCAGCTTCTTTGTGGGGGCCTTGAAACGCAAGGCCGTTGAGGTGAGTGAGAAGCGGCTAAGCCCAGAGGACCGGGCTCGCCTCCAGGAGGCCAAACAAGTGGAGGTGAAAAACATTATCGCCGCCAAGGCCTTCGAGGTTTTTCCGCCGGAACTCAGGCCGGCCAAGGAGCAAGCCATCAATATGAGATGGATACTCACCTGGAAGGTGCGTGACGATGGGGGGGGTCAAGCCTAAGGCACGCGCAGTGCTCTTAGGCTACCAAGACTTCAGCTACGAACATAGAATGACTACAGCTCCAGTGATGACTCGCCAGACCCGTCAACTGATGTTGCAATTAGCAGCAAACAAGAAATGGAGACTGATGAAGGGAGATGTGAGCGGGGCTTTCTTGCAAGGCAGGGAATACCCTTCGGAGCTCTTTTGCATCCCGTGCGACGAGATCTGCCAGGCCATGAACATAGCTGCAGGGACAGTGACCCGCTTGAAAAGAGCCTGCTACGGATTGGTGGATGCGCCATTGGAATGGTACAAGACAGTAGCAGAGTTCCTGGAAAGCCTCGGCTTGGAGCGGTTGTGGTCAGACTCTTGTGCGTGGGTGTTGCGCAAAGAGGGTCAGGTGAGAGGGATGATTTCAGGGCATGTGGATGATTTCATGTTTGCAGGCGGGGATTCCGATGTTGAGTGGCAGGGTATCTTGAAGCGCATTCAAGAGAAATTCAAATGGGGTGACTGGGATAAGGACTCTTTTGTTCAATGTGGAGTTCAGATTGAGACTTGTCCACAGGGCTTCAAGTTGTCACAACCCAAGTACGTGGATGGCATTGAAGCCATACACCTGAGCGCCACTCGGAGGCGCGACCGGAAGGCCCCAACTACGGATCATGAGAAGACAAGACTGCGTGCGTTGTTAGGAGGGTTAAGTTGGCATGCGCAACAAGTAGCTCCCCATGTGTCAGCGGATGTAGGACTGCTTTTGTCCGAAGTGAACAAGTCCTCGGTTGAAACACTTATAAACGCAAACGCTCTCCTGGAGAATGTCCGAAATCGCAAGGACCACGCTATGCTTATCACACGCCAGGATTCCGAGATGCACTTCTACGCGTGGGTAGATGCAGCTGATCGCAATAGGATTGATGGGGGCAGCACTCAAGGGATTCTGATAGGTGCCTCCAGTGGTCGGTTACTGCAAGGTGAAGTCTGTCCTATCAGTCCTATAGGGTGGCACTCGACCAGGATTGACCGTGCATGCAGGAGTCCCGGGGCCGCCGAATCGGCGGCAGCAGTCAATGGCGAAGACGCGCTCTATTACGTGAGGTACCAGTGGAGCGAGATGATCTACGGACAGGTGGATCTTCGACGGCCGGACACCGTGGTGTCCAGAGTCCCCGGCTGTGTGGTCACAGATTCACGCAATGTCTACGACAAGCTCACCACGGCCATGATGAGCATCAACGGCGCCGAGAAGAGGTCGAACATCGAGCTCCTCAGCTTGAAGGCCTCCCAGCAGACGACTGGAGTAATCATCCGGTGGGTGCATTCAGAAGCACAGCTTGCCAATGCCCTGACGAAGTCTCAGGAACATCGGGAACTCGAGCTCTACTACCGTATGCAACATCAGTGGCGAATTGTGGAAGATGATGCTATGCGTTCCGCCCGAAAGCGCAAGGCTGAAGGACTTCAGCCGCTACAGCAGGGCACAAGTGCGGAGAAGTAAATAGGATAAGTAGACGAATTTCTGATCTCAGAACAAGAGGGGGAAAGGGGGCATGCAAGTGAAATAGCACTTGAGCTCCTCATCACGAGCAATCGGACGCGCAGCTCGTTGAAAAAGAGAGCTTCAGCTTAGAACTGCGCTGCTGTGCCGCGCCCTCTCTACAAGCCCCGGTCTCTCCGACTACGGCCGTCCGCTTGAGCATTCGGTACTACCTCACCCGCTACCAGGCCTTTAAACCCTACACCCTAAACCGTGGCTCCGGCCATTGCCTTTTTGCATCCACGACTCTCGCAACCAGCCGGGAAGCTCCACAAGACAACAAGTCAACCCTCCAGCAGCACTCGTGGCTACTAAAGGATCGAACGTACGAGTACGCGACTCACTAGTTCAGTCGAAGCAATATCAGTAAGCAAAACTATGTCGAAGGACGTGAATAAATCAGAAGAAACCCGAAACCCTGAAACACTACAAACCCGAAGCACTACACACTCTAAAGCCCACAAATCCTAAACCCTGCAAAGCTTACCGTTCCACAGGCTGTAATGGTCCGCGGCTGCAATTTCTCTAAGCCTCCTCGTAGCAAGTCTCCATAGGACTCCAAAGCGTGCAAATGCTCATCACTTTGGGGTGTTATTTTGGCCTCTTGTCACAACTTGCGCCGGAGAAACTCTAAATTTGCACTCCATGGAGTCTCTTGCACAGGCAGCTCTACAACTTGTCAATCAACTAGTCAATCTCAAACCTGCATCACAATCTCTGCAAGAACATGCTAACATCACAAAACCCTTCCATACCTCCACTTGGACGAGGAGTCCATATTCGAGTTCACCAAGTTTACCTCAGCTTGCGAGCCAAGCTGGAGTGGCCCTCAGGACGTCCTCCGCCTCGGGGGGGGAGGGGGTGGTGCCAGGTTCGGTTCAGGGTATAGGGTAGAGTCAGAGGTGGTATAGGCTTTAATTACGGTCTAGGGCAGAGGAGCTCGGAGATCAGAGTTTCGGATGTAGGGGCGTTGTCATATATAAGGAGTACAGTAAAGTGAGGGCGAAGAACCCCGGCCTCCTCAATCTTCGCCCTGGCCAAGGACGACTGGTCCCCCAGGTCAAGCATGTCGCTGCAGGCTTCGAGAGCAGCTTTGTAGAGGGTTGCCTGCCAAGCTTGGAAGCTTGGCTTCAGACAATGGCTCTACGAAGTGGCTTCTGAAACTTGTCTGTGGTACAAATCCCTGAACCTGCCGTGCTTTAAGTGACTTGATAAGGACCCAACAGAAGTTCAGAGCCTCGGGCCCAACACCGATCATGTTGCAGCTGCCTAAGGCTCCAGCAAACCTTGGAGTTTAAAGGCTCCACCCTGCTATGCCCTGCTTAGAAGTTGAGAAGTTGAGCACGCGATTGCAGCACGGAACTTGCGCCTGCAAAAGCATATTGTAATGGAGCCGACGCATGTTGGCCCGCAAGTCTGCTGCTTCGGCGTCGTCTGCACCGAAGTTCTGCTCTAGAATGTCAAGCGCACGAGCCCACAGCATCATCTGCTGGCCACAGTTGTCCAAAAGTCTCGGGTCAGCAAGCATACGCACCGTCTCTGCCAGCTTTCGGAATTCTGGCGACTTCCGTCGCTCTTCGATCTGCAGGGCCCGCTGCAATGCTTCTTTCCGCTTCTGCCGCTCGCCCACGTGCTCGTACAGCCGGCTAAGAGATCGTAGCCGGTCAGCAACCATCTCGAGCTCGCCATGCCGATTGGCTTCGATTTCCAACACATGCTCCTGCAGCACAACCTGCAAGTGGATTTCGCCTGGGTCACAGGCCAGATCTGCTAGAGCTGCGGAATCCTGAAGCTCAGAGCCGAAGTGCTCCCGTGCCTCTTTGAGCATGCGGCTTCCCTCGGCACTGGCGGCAACTTGCAACCGATTCAAAGAAGCAAGGTTCGTCTGGGCAAGTTCCAGAGCCGAAGGATCAACGCCCTCGTTGCGTGCAAGGGTTGGCAACGCCCTCTTCAAGAGCTTCTCTGCAAGCGCAAGCTCACCCAGCTTGGAATGGGCAGTGGACAAATTGACCAATGTGATGGCGACCTCTTGGTGGTCCTGGCCGTAGCGCTGTTCTTCGATATTCAACTGCCGCTGAAGCAATTCCTGTTGGCTCCGATGGCTACCGAGAGCGGAGTGTGCATTGGCAAGGGACCCCAGAGTCCTGCCAAGCTTCCAGTGCTCACGCCCAAAATGCTGCTCCTCAATCGTGAGGGCCCGCTGCAGGACAGCCCTCTGCTGCTCATGGAAGCCCACGTCTCTGTATGCCAGTCCAAGGTTGACCAATGGGGCAACAAGCTCCACATGCTCTTGGCCGTAGTGCAGCTCCTTGATCCGGAGGGCAGCTGTGAGGCGGCCGGTGGCCATCCCTGGGTCGCCCAATCGTGCATGCGCATGTCCCAAGTTTGTCAGGACCTTGGCAAGTCCCAAGTGGTTCGGATCCAGATGCATCATCTTGATCTTCAAGGCACGTTTCAAAAGGTCCTTCGCCCTCTGGTGGTCCCCCGCCTCTTTTGAATGCAAGTAAACCCCTCCAAGGTTGTTCATTGTTTCTGCAACCTCGGGGTGCTCAGCTCCTAGGCTCTTCTCGCGAATCTTCAGGGCCTCCTCAAGGTGCTTTCTGGCTTCCGGCAGTTCCTCCAACTGCCACAAGGCACTTCCCAACAGAAACAGGGCATGGCCGACCTCCACATCCTCAGGCCCATAGTGTTTTTTCACGATGCCCAGCACTGTGGTGCCTAGCTGCTTCTTTCTGTCGAAGTCTC
This sequence comes from Symbiodinium sp. CCMP2456, assembly GCA_905221635.1. Taxonomy (NCBI): domain Eukaryota; class Dinophyceae; order Suessiales; family Symbiodiniaceae; genus Symbiodinium; species Symbiodinium sp. CCMP2456. Next base: position 24,542 of record CAJNDV010010413.1, read on the forward strand.
CCAGTGCTGCATAAGCATCTGCCAGGTTGCTCAGGATCGAGACATTTTCCAGACTTTCTGGCCCAAAGCGCTTTTTCACAATTGCCAGTGCCTTCTCGAGCAGCTTTGTCTTTTCTTGCTGGTTACCGATTTTTCCATAGGCAGTTGCAACGTTGTTCAACATGCCAGCAACAACAGGATCGTCTGGCCCGAACTTTCTTTGCACGATCTCCAGCAGATGGCTCCCCAAAACTAGAGCACGCTTGCTTTGCCCTGTCGCTACACACAGCGTCATGAGCATCTCAGCAGACGCCATGCCATGCAAACTCTCTTGGCCGGGGCCACTGATGGCTAGGGCGTAGGCGACCTCCCACAAGGGCAATTCGCACCATGATTGGTGCTCTTGGGCTCCGACCAGATTTGCGGCTTCGGTCACACGATATACTGCCACCATGCTCGAAACGTCATGAGACTTTGAAGCAAACTGCCGGAAACGCTGCTGCAGTTCCTGCTCTGTGGCATCAAGCTTCTCGAGCCCTCCGAAGATTTGTCGGCAAAGGCCGACATTTGCAGCCAGCTGCTGCCAGGTCACGATCCACGGGCCCTGGGCGCTCATGACAAAGACGTGGACCAGCTTGGGCTGACGTAGGTAGCCGAACTCCCAACGGCAGGCCTTGGACCTCGCCAAAACACAGGGACAGGGCGAATAGCCTGCCCCTGGCTGCAACACCCAAGCAAGCCTAAGCCCCTGACTTGAAATAGCCCGAGGTCAGTTGCAAGATCAGGATGCCATGCCGGGTCGCCTCGGCCGCCTGCTTGTAGTGCTCGAACCTTGTCCGATGCAAGCCAGGGCCACCGAACTGCTATGAGCCGCTACGAGTTAAAGGCCCGGAGATCAGAGACCAAGAACTTTGGTAGTGATACAAGAGGGGAAGACCGTGTTTCTGTGCCGGGCCACCAACGTGGAAACTCGCCGACTTCCTTCTCCACATCAAGGTCCGTGAATCGCGGATCCTGTCTCCCCTGCGCCTCGCCACCGACTACATGCACCCCCATGCCGAGGGATCTGTCGTGGCAGAAGCTGGCTGGACCTTGGTGCTCGGCAGCTATGGGGCATTGTTTGAAACACTCTGAAAGGCTCACAAGGAGAATGGCAGAATAGCAGAAGGGAGTGTACGAGTGCAGCATGCAGCCCAGCAGCCCCACTGGTCGCCGAACCAAACACCCTGCTGCAGCAAGGTCAAGATTTGGTTGTTCTTCGCAGCATCGGGATTCGCGAAGGAGAGCAAAAAGTCGGCCTCCTCCGCCTTGCACTTGGCCTCGGGCTCACCACGGGCCTGCCAGCCAATGGGCTTCCACTTTCTGTTCAACTCGAGGCTCCTCTTCCCGCTCTTCCCCTCCGCTGCCAAGCTGTCCGCCTTCTCGTAGTCCTGTTGGGCAGCTTCATTCTGGCCGGCAATCTCCTTGGCGATGCCTCTGTTGTTGAAGGCCTCGGCACAGTTCTTGTCCACGTCGATGGCCTTGGAGAACTCGTCAATCGCCTTCAACGGCTCCCCCTCGCAGAGCAAGCGCCAGCCACGGCAGTTCAACTCGGAGCTCTGCGACATATCTTCCACCACTGGAAGCACCTGTACAGGTGGAAAACCTACGCCTTTAAGACCTCAGACAAAGCTGCCTGCTAGCATATCCGGTGACTTTGACAGCTGCTCCTGCACATTAGACTTCGAAGCTCGAAAGTGGCTCTGCGCAAGCTGGCCATTAAGGCTCTTATAACGCTGAGGCACGCAGAACCAGTCGGCACACTTTAGTTGCAGCACCGGCCGGCCTTGTGATCACTGATCTCAGCGTCGCTGTCGTGAATAAAGGGAATGGCTGATTGCCTCGATCTCATCTCTCCCACGCGGTCGAAAGGCTGAGCAAAAATGGCGCGGTCGAGAGGCACCCAGCCTTGAGGCCCATACTGATTGAAGCAACCTGGAAGCCAAGGCACGCAACACAGCAGGTCAACCTCGAAGAATCCGGCCAAGACTTCAGGTCCTTTTAAGGCGAAGGTGTTCAGGGCAAATGCCAAGAGGTTGTACCAGTCGACCCAACCAAGTTTAATGCTGTGGCCCTCGGACATGAAGATCAAGACGATGAGGAACAGGCACTGCGTCAGGATCACACCTAGGGCGATCTTGAGGTATGTGGATCTTTGCGGCGCCAAATTGCAAATCACTCCTGTGCCGCCAGCGAAGGCAGTCAAAACTGCCAGAACAGTCGATGCAACCAGAGGACAAGTTCCAAGCGCTGAGCAGATAAGTTGAATCCCAGATAGAATAAAATAGAAAGCCACCAAGTAATACCCAATGCTCGCGACAACCGGGAAGCGCCTGATGATGTCTCCGTCTCCTGTCCGTGCAAAGCAGACATAGGGCGGCCGGCCATCGCTGAATGTAATGTTGCAACTCGGTTCTAGGTCCTGGCAGGCACTGCAAGCAGGACACCAGTCCTCCAGCTTCACTTTCACAAACATTGGCCGCACGACTCTTTGAACCTGAACATACCTGACCTCGTAGGCTTGCTCAATGCCCACCATGTGCTGAGCACGGCAGAGAAACTCTGACTGCATCTTCCAAACACCGACAAAGCACAGGCAGTCCACCAAAAGGTGGAGGCACCATAGCCATCCAAATCCCAGAGCCATAGCTCGATGAGGTAATTTAGGGAAGGGCTGTGCACATGATGCAACTCCATCATCGTCAATTAGCCCAGCAGGCTTGTAGTTGGTCTTGGCTAGGGTCTGGCTGATCCTATAGCTGTTCCATGGAGCGCGGACTTGAAGCCACCCGCGGAAGATCACAAGAAGAGGAGGGGACTGCTATTGTCTGGATTCCGGAAGCGAGAGTCTCGGAGAATGAAAACAGCACAGAGTACAGCACCCGCCGCATGAGTCCGCAAACAGACGCTGCACATGGGCCCATGCCATTGTCGACAGATCTGGCGGTGTTCGGTGGCACTCCAGCCATCTCAAAACTAAGAGTCCTGCTTCGCAGTTCCTAGCAGATGCCAGAAGGCCAGAGGAGAGCCCTTGAAAGGCGAGCCCAGGTGATGGAGACATAATTGATGGAGCAGACCTACTTGGTCTGACAAAGGGGTGCTACCCTAAACCCTAAACCCTAGACCCTAAAACCCTAAACCCTAAACAGGGGCTCAAAGCTGCCTCTTCTGATTGTCGTTTCGTGCGCTGTGCCTCTGATACCTACAATGGCTGGGAAAAGATTGGTCGATATGTTAGTTCACACGCATCCCAGGTCGTAGCTAAGTCGAAATACAAGCCTACGCTTCTCGCACGAAACGCACCTGTGTTTATGTTGATTTCTGGCATCTTGGCGTGAGATCCAGCACCAAAGTAGTGCTTCTGCACAACAAGAAGAGCAGCAGCATGTTGGTGGCATGATTCGACTTTGGAACCTGTAGCATATTTGCAGTATCAAGAGCCATGCTGGTCACACCCAAGATGACATACGTGTATCTCCAATGGTTCCGGCCAATTGCCTGGAAACCAGAAAAGTATGCCCTGACGGCGTAGTTTCGCGAAGTCTAGAGTCGAGCGGCTTTTGCCTTTGCTCAGGTGGCGCCCTTTGGGCAAACTGCGCGAGCACACTGCAAGTGCGTGCAGGGAAGCATCGTAGTGGACTTATGTGTCTGGATCAGCAAGCATGCTTTGCAGGGCCGTGCCGTGCCGGCTCTAGCTGTGTCCTACTTAGTTATGCATCTTGTTCGCGCGGCCTGATATCACAAGGCACGAGTTTAAAACAAAAACGCGCAGTGCTGCAAATGAGTAGCACTGGCGTCGCTGCCAGCAGGGAGTCCATGAGCCTGATGGCCTGACCTGGATGGCAGCGCAGCAAAATGCAGTAAACGGTCAGCAGTCTCTTCGAGAAGCTGCCCTGAGCCCAGCATCTCTGGAGGATCTTCTTTTGGATTAACTTGTCCTGCAGGTACAGAACTGCCCGTCGTAATGCATCGGAGAAGCGGAAGTGTGTCGCGTCCACGACGTCTAGTTTCAATGATCTTGAGTAGACACCTGATTCCTGACTTGTTTGATAGGGAATAACCTTCATGACCTGCTTCCCCGAGATGTTCTCCAACCGAAGGGAGGAAATGGGCCTCTCAATCACTGAGAACGACCCTTACCTCCCATCTTCGTGCCTCAAGAACACACGCTTCTCCGTGAGATTCAGCAAGGCTTCACGAACCGGGCAAAACCTGGGCCAGAGCCGGGCACCAGGTGACTCATTTGGCATCCTTACACCCAACCCACTCACCAGTCTCCTTGCCCAAGACCATTGGTTAGTTCAAGGGATGGCAAGATGACAAAAAATGACCATAGCCATAGCTCAAACTCGATCACCCCTTGAAAACCAGCTCGTGCCCTGCCGAAAATATGTCTGATGCATTCTTGGTACCCCCTTTTTATAGCCATTGCCAACACTCATCAAACTGGAAGGTTCACCGAAATGCGAGGCTTTGGATTCGCCTCCGCATCTCACATCCACCAACCCCTGGGGTTCTTGGGTGGCACGCTTCTTCACCTGCAACTTGTCTTTTTCCAGCTGTTCCCGTGCAAAACAAAATTTATGTGACCCTTCAATGAGAAATCCAACAGTGGACATTCACCGAGGGAAAGAAAGTCTTCTTGGCTGGAGAGGGGCTTAGAACCAGCATCTGAGAAAACATGGAGGTACAAACAATACCCAGGGACCATCTGCCTGAAAACTACAAAATAATTAAAAAAAAATCTTGGCAAGCGAGATCTTCGTGGTAGGCATCAAATACTCGATTTACATAGATTATCTCGACGCAATTGAGAAGAGAAGACGGCCCACTTATTTCCTGAGAATGACCATCTCTGAAAAGGCCTGGTACAAACGAGGCAACACATCACCCTAGGATCAGTGTTGGCAACGTTTGTTGTCAAATTTTGGCCAACGACCCGCTGCACGCTGACAACCCTGGCGACTTGTTGACGACCCTGACGAACCCATATGACGACCCCCATGAATCGTGCAGCCCTGGAATCGGCAGGTCCCATTTGGCGTCCCAAGCATTATCTTGATTAACTCCTCTGAAATCTAAGACTCAAAGCACAAGCCATCTTCTACAAGCAAGTCTGATCTTCTACAAACATGGGATCCCAAACATGGCAATGCCCCGGCCTTGGTCAAGACTGTCGTTCTACAACCCTTGGAACCACAGGTGGCACGTACCGCGATGTTCTTCGGTGGAAACCATCACCATGGGAGGACATGCGCCCGCATGGATCCAAAGAAGGGCCGTTCAACAACAACTTGCTTTCGTTACGAGATCTTGCTGTGAACGCATCATTTCCGCAAAGCCACATATGTACCTGACCCCATCCATATGGCGCCATCATCTACATCATTGCGTGCTGTGGTGTCCGCTCATTTGCAGTTCTTTTTGGGCCCGCTGACATGTCAAATGAGCGGGCCAACATGCCGTAAATGATGCAAATGATGCGGCCCTCCTGCTCTACAACATCTGCATCATTGAATGCTGTGTGGGCCGCTCATTTGTTTGCATTTAAACCCTGTTGGCATGTCAAATGCGCGGCCCAACCAGCAACAACATTCCGGCGTCTGCGTGTGGTCTTCCGGGTCTGGAAAGAGATTTGGGGCACCTGTACTGCCATCAATGCTTTGAAACCCACAATTCCACTTGAAACTGCCTATGTCGCCCTGGCCAATTTTAGATCACTCCTTGAAACCAACAGAAGCCAACCATTCCAGACTAAAGAGAGCAGTAGGTACCATTTATCTCTTCGGGGTGTCTATTAAGCACCCTTTGGCGGGTGCTGGCATTCCCTTTGTTGTTCTTCCCCAAAGCTACCCCCAATGCCCGTGAGCCTCGAACCACAGGCGCAAAGATCTTCGGGATGAGCACGCGTCCTCGCAGAATTGGCAGATGAGAAGTGGCCATGTTTGGTTGTTGGGCCAAAACATCCCCAATATTTTTGCTTGGTACTCAATTCATCGACCTATCTATGTGCGTGTGGAATTTCCATTGCATCCTCCGGGGAGCAGGAAAACCTTTTTTTCTTATAGTATGGACTTTGTTGCTTGCTACTGGTGGTGAGATACCTTGGCCCTGAGATCCCCTTGAGATCCACAACATCCTTTCACATACTACTTCTCATCAACGCAACATTCAGGCAAAGGCCAAGGCCACCTTGCGAGAGTCCTCAACATACGGCGCTATCCCCACGGCTCAGCAGCTCGGCAGCTCGGCCGATGCAGCTGCTTAGGCATCCTCAGGTGATGAGTCCAGGATTTTCCAACAAACCGCGAAAGATTGCCACTTATTAGTCGAAAATGCTTGATGATGCAATGCAATGGTTGGAGGTGGTGATGGGTCAAAGCCTTACCTCAATAGGGGCCAAGCCCTTTGAGGGGCATGGCGGCATGACCCTGTGGGCCAGTTCACCATTGTAACAGGCCACTGCCATGGGAAATTGTGAACTCTAGGAGATGTTTCATCGAGCCTTTTAATGGATTGTGTACCAAGAATCATCAGGTGCTGTTTTGGTGGATGTGGGTTGGTGTTAGGTGGTCGAGAATGAAAGCCTATGAAGGAACGAGATTTGGACCGGTCAGGTTTGCATCGATTTCTCTGCACAGCGCAATTACCGTTCATTTCATCCTCCTTCCCCATTCAACCCGCAAGTGGCTCCGAAGCTACGAGGAATCCGCTCCAGGATTCAGGGGGTGTTCCGCTCTTCCCTACGGGTCACGAGTCACTCATGTAGCCGTGCCCGGCGGCAGCGAAAACCCCGTTCCTTCGGTGTTCTGAGCCATAGCCATGAAACTTATTCATATTCATAACAATAGAAGATTCTCGGGCATTTCGAGGCACAAGCCCCCTTGGATTCGCCCTCGCATCTCACATTCACCAGCTCCTGGAATTCTTGCGCGACGATTGTGGGCTTCACGGTAACCCCGTCTTTTTCCATCTGTTCTCTCAAACAAAACGGAAAGAGATGTGAGAGTGTTGTTAATGAACCCTGCAGTGGATCTTCACCAAGGAAAAGAACAACAGCTTCCTGGCTGGAGAGTTGCTTGCAACCTCTATCTGAGAAACATAGAGGCACAAACGATACCGGGGCCTATCTGCCTGAAGAGTTTCAATCTTGGTAGGTGACCTACATAGATGTTCTCCAAACACTTGAGAGGAGACGGCACCCACTCGTCTGTTTAAGAAATGGCCCTCATTCCCACGCCATGGCTCAGACTAAGGTCACCTTGGAGCCAATCGTTCGAAAGTGCATTCTCCTGATCTTACCCTGCCACCCTACGCCCTGATTTGCGCCGCGCCTCAAGTGCCAACCTCTTCTCCAAGGGGATGAGTACGCCTCAGCATGCACCCATGGCAGAGAAGTAGTCATGTTTGGTTTAATGGAAACATCCTGAATCTTCGGCCTGGTAGTCAATTCATCTGACGACCGTATAAGAATGTGTGGGTAACCGCGGAACTCCGTGAAGGAATGGTGAGACTTGGCCCCGTAAGCTTGGCTTCAATTTTTGTGGAGAGCGCAGCTTGTGGGCAATGAGGCACTCTCAAACGTCTTCTAAGCAATCTTCCAAGCTCATTATCACTCAGTCCGACTACGAACGGAGGGCGGCAAGCACGAAGTGAGTAGAAGGCAACTGGCTGCAACTCACGCAGACATCCTACCAAGTAAAAGCACTAGCAAACTGCAAAACAGTCAGTTCCTTCTGACTTCAGACGCTTCCTAACAGCACATGCACAAACATGCTGCTACAGTTTCTTCACAAAACACGACAGCGTTTACAAAACACTCGGACACACAAACCAAGGTCCTGGCGAGGCGATGAGTGCCGAAAGAAACTCCATTTCGATCTGCACGGAGCGCTCCAGCATCTCCTTGGCAGCGTCCAAATCGTCCAGCAAAAGCCGTGCAGCTACAAGTTTGTCCAACGTATCGGCCACCTGATGCTCCGAGCCATAGTAACGCTCCTGAAACTTCAAGGCCCTCTCCAGCATCTGCTTGCCCCTGGTGTGATCGCCCAACTTGAGGTGAGCACTTCCAAGATTGGTCAACGTCTTGGCCACATCTGGATGGTCCGAGCCATAGTGTTGTTCCAAAATCTTCAAAGCACGCTCCAGTATCTCCTTCGTCTGGCTGTGAGCGCCCAATTGTCCGTAGGGAGCTCCAAGATTCACCAAAACAATCGCCACCTCCGGATGGTCCGAGCCATAGTGTTGTTCTTTAATCTTCAAGGCCCTCTCCAGCATCTCCTTGGCGCTTCTGTGATCGCCCAAGCATCCATGGGCATTTCCAAGATTCGTCAACGTAATGGCCACCTCTGGATGGTCCGAGCCATAGCTTTGTTCCAGAATCTTCAAAGCACGCTCCAGCATCTCCTTCTTCTGCCTTTGATCGCGCAGGTCACCATGGATATTTCCAAGATTCACCAAGGTTTTCGCCACAACTGGATGGTCCAAGCCATAGTGGTGTTCCTCAATCTTCAAAGCCCGCCCCAGCATCTCCTTGGCCATCTTGTAATCGCCCAAGGATTCGTGGGCGCTTCCAAGATTCACCAACGTAATGGCCACCTCTGGATCGACCGAGCCACAGTGTTGTTCCAGAAGCTTCAACGCACGCTCCAGCATCTCCTTCTTTTGCCTATCATCACCTAAGGCACCGTGCGCATTTGCAAGATACGTCAACAGATTCGCCAAACCAGGGTTGTCTAGGCCCAGGTTTCCCGTTTGATGGGATCCCAAAAGCTTCTCCAACAACTCCTTGGCCCTCGCTGCGAATCCAGTTTCCAGGTAAACCCGAGCCAATTGAAAGCTGCTCTCGCTGATCTTCTCGCTCTCCTCCTCCTTCTCCTCCTCGAAGTGGCGCTTGGAAAATGCATAGGCCACCTGCCGAAGAGGCAGCTCACACCAGGCCTGAAACTCCTGCTCCTTGGCAAATTTTGCAAGCTTACTCATCTGCTCCAAGGTCTTGGCCTTCTCTTGCTTCAGGTCTTGCGACATCATAGCCTCCGAAAATCCCTCGGAGTTGAAAACTTCTTGGCAAAGTTCTGCATTTTGGGCCAGCTCTTCCCAAGGCACAATCTTGCACGGCTCACCTGGAATGAAGACGTTCACCAATTCAGGGCGACGGATGTAACCAAACTCCCACCTACAAGCCTTTGACTTGAGGTATCCTTCTGTCATATTCAAGATCAATACTCCATGCCGCGTCTGCAAAGCTGCTTCCATGTATTCTTTGAACCAGGCTGGGAACTCACCGTCTTTCCTCAATGAGGCTGTTTGAGAGCAAACCACCCTATGCGCTATAGACAAGGATTTGTCGGTGCAAAAGGTCACGGAGCGCAGCTCTCCACGAAACAGGACCTTCTCGTTCTTCAAAGTTCGAAGGAGTTCATCATTGCGCGTCCTGTCGCCCGTGGTGAAGGAGATCAAAAAGTCGGCATCCTGAGCTTTCTGCATAGCTTCCACTTCCCCACGACCTTTCCAGCCGATCTGTTTCCACTTTCGAGCCTTTCGAAGCTTTTCTTGCACTTCTGGTGTTTCCGAAGTCAAGCGGTCAGCCTCATCATAGTCCAAGGGAAAGTCATCGCGTCCAGCCAACTCGCAGACAATGCCACGATTGTTGTATGCAGCTGCGTAACTTGGGTCCAACTCGATGGCCTTGTCAAAATCTTCAATGGCACCTTCTATTTGATCGCCAACTAGTCTTTGCCATCCACGTTCGTTAAAGCTCTTTGCGTCGAGCACCTCCAATGAGCGTGAAGCAGTGGAAGCCCACAGCAAACCCCCAGAAATGTGGAAAAAGCAGCCTTTCTCCTACATTCCATGTTGAAGAAAGATGCAATTAGATTTTCGGCAACTCATGTCTTCTGCATGTGCCAAAACAAAAACCTTTGTTACGGAACTTCTCCATGACAGAATGACAGAAGACTCAAGGTCTATTGAATGCCAAACCATAAAGGCGTGTTCAAGCAACACAAGGATCTGCCATGAGCTTTAGCCTCCTCTGCCAGCATAGATGTGTTCCCATCCTGTCGGTCGTGTTTGGGTCAAGCCAAAATGCACCAAGACTGCCAAGGCAACCAGCATCATGCTATCTGTTGCCGGTCTGTATAATCAATACCTATGCATGCCGTCCAACCATGACATCCCACATATGACAGTGCTGGTGGACAAAATCCTGCACCGAAGGCTTCTCAGTTACGCAGGGCCATCTAGTTCACCGCAGACAGTGGAAACTACTAGGTGGTCCATTTCCCACGAATATCCATTTAGAAGATCTTATAAGTGGGTTATAAGTTCCGTAAGTGGCTTGTAAGTCGGGTTATCACCTACTTATATATGCTAACGGACCACCTAGTAACCTAGTATAAGGTCCACCAAAACTCCGTCGTTGTGCAGGATTTTGTTGCTCTGCGAGTGGGCTGTGAAGCATGTCAAAACATTCAATTGAACAGGCACTGCTCAAGGTTTACCCTCCTTGAAACAACATGAATGCTGAGGATGGATCGCTGGAAGATGATTCTTCTCTATAAATGGGCCATCCTGAGCTTCTATGTTTGTTTCAAGGAGGGTAACTTATGCTGGGTCAAGTATAGTACATGCCTCATAATCCAAGAGTCCCAAGAATCTAGGAGATCAGCTAAGGATCGCTCAGGTTAAAACATCCTGTGTGATGTTTGCCTCTAGCATCGAAACCTGGGAGGTGTCTCCCGGAGATCAAGAGCAGGTGACATGCGGCTCTTTGGCGAACATTGTTGGTTGGTTGGTCTATAGCTGACCAACGAGGTGCTTCTAAACCAGTCAACTGAACATATTCTACGCTTGAGATTGGTACTATAGTTGTCTATGAACGCATGTTGGTGTTGGTGGCAGAAGCGTCTTCTGCCCCTCGTTCACGAAACAGACACATTCCACACAAGGCAAGTGATTGTCTGCCTTTGGCATCATCGAAAGCTTGATGGTTTCTGGGGGTTCAGGATCCTCTTCGTGCATGACATGAAGCGAATGGAGTGCTGGACGTTATACAGTTATTAGCCTTGCAGTGTCTTGAACTGTCATGTTTTGCCAAGGCCACAAAAACCGCTAGGTGCGGCAAAAACTTAGTCATACACTCATTTTCCCATGAGCGAGCACATCTCCACCATGGTGCCGTTCGCAGTCCATGATCACTTTCCCAATCCCAATCGCCTCCGACGCTGTCTTCTGCAAGGGCCCCTGACGCAGGGTTGGTGCACAAATCCTGGCTCCTTCCGGGTTGAACCTGGGGCACTCCATTGTTTGGGGAACCATCCGTTGGTGCAATAGGTTTAACCAGACTTGTTTCCCGCCAGTTTGCTGTCATCGCAAGCATGAACTGTAGGCTGCGGCCTAGACTTCATCCCACCCATTCCTGGTATTGAGCTGAACATCTACACATGGAAATCATGCATCTCGGATTAATATTCTAGACAGCAGTTGGATTACAGGTTACCATAATTGCCACAGGCACCATATCATCCATGGTATACACTTGTTTTGTTCATCGCATGACTATCAGCGGACCCGAACTTCTCTATACACAATGCTTGGACTTTGGACACTCCTACGGTGGAAGAAATCCTGCACTACCTAGGATGATATTCCCCATGGTTTCATAGGGTTTGGTATATCCCAGGTGGTGCCAGGCATCTTCCTCCATCCACCGTAGGAAGCAGACTTACCTTGCACTGCATTGCTTCTTGGCTTCCCGGCATGTTGCGCCTTGTACTTCGAAGCCGACGCACCGTTACCCATAGCGCCCGTCCGTTCACAGCAAACCGCTGCGCGAGGCATGCACTGGCTTCAGAAAGCTTGCCATGCAGTATGCAACTGCCGTTGAACATCAAACACGATACCTTCATGGCCTACGGCCAAAGAGAGTGAAAGAAGCTTATTCACTCTTTGAAGTAGCTCACCTGGAATCAAGACGTGCGCCAATTCCGGCCGACGGATGTAGCCAAACTCCCACCTGCAAGCCTTTGACTTGAGGTATCCTTTTGTCATATTCATGCCGCATCTGCAGAGCTGCTTCCATGTACTCCTTGAACCAGGCTGGGAACTCACCGTCTTTCCTCAATGAGGCTGTCGGAGAGCAAACCACCTCATGCGCTATGGCTGGCCAAGGACTGTCTGAGACACAGAGGCTGGGTGTCTCGCGCAGTTTGTCAACCTCCCCCCCTGAGAAAGAACGACTCGCAGCGACTGGCATCGAAAGATGCCTAACATTGCCTAAGTTTGTGCATACTCCTTACCCTGAAGCCTACAACACTCAGGCCCCAAACTTCTTTCTCAGCCAGAACCAACAGCCTCCGACCTCAAAGCCGGCGCACTCCTGAGACCTCCACCTCATGTTTTTTTTTGCACGACCCTTTTCCCCTCGCCGAATGCTCACCAAGGTGAAAGCGGAGTTCCGCTGGGTGTTTGGAACCGCAGGAGTGGACAGTCCACTCCATGTTTTAGGATTTAGGCTCTAATAAGGTTCGAAGCTCTTAAACTCAACCCTGAGCCCTCCAACCTACTCCGAGGCGCAGGGTTCGGGCGAAGGGCCGTTAGCAAGAAACCTGAAACAACAGTAGCAACCCCTGAAAGCCTGGCTCAATACCTTCTCCGCGGGTGAAGCTCGGGCATGTGCACAGGCATGTGCACACTCTGCTGCACAGTGCCGCAAGCGAACTCCACCAACAGTAGGACAATTCTGGCAGAGGCTATAGGGCTTTGCACCCTTTGAGGGTTTAGGCCACCAAGGACGACAGGAGCACTCGCCTCAAGTCTGGCAGGCAATGCATCTATGATGATTTGCTCTGTGTTCTCTACGTAAGTCCGTCTAACCCTTGTTTCGAGGTCGTCCTGGCAAAGCCCTACGAGACTGGTAATGCTGTTCGATTTCCGGAAATGCTTCATCCTCAGATCCTTACATGCGCAGAAGTCACCATACAAGAAGAGCTTGCTGATGGAAGTTCTGTCTACCAACTTCCAAGATCCTGCCCAGTTGGTGAGTGCTCCCACAGCGATGTGATGCGAAGCGGTGGGCGGCTTGGCCTCCCGGCCACATCACTTCTGCTGGAAAGGAGGACCTGGCCAGCAAACGCAGCAAGTGTCCCCACCTTGAGTGCTATTGAAAACCAGGATTCCTGTAGCACTCTCCCAAAAGAAAGCAAGAGTCCCACAATCGTGGCAGTTCGGGCTGCTACACTACGCAGCACAGCACTTAATTTAGGTCCCAGTCGCTGACGGCCTGTCCACGTTCCACTTGGATCGCTCTGCCTCTTAGCTTGGGGGTATACCCTTCGGACATGAGCTGAACCCGATACATCCTGATACCGTACCTAAACCCTGCGAACCATGTTCGAAAGCCCTTGCAAAGCAAAAAGCAAGCACCGCGAAACCCTAAACCCTGAACCTTAAACCCAGCGCAACAGGATCTAAGCTCTCGAGCTTTCCGGAAAACATCATTTTTTCGAGTTGAAATACGCTTTTAAGGCTGAGGGTTTATAGGGTGGTACTGGGTCCGTTTAAGCTTTGGGAAGATGAGGCGGGGGATGCAGCATTTTCCTAGAGCGTATGCTGGACCTTTGGTTTCCAAAGCCTGCAAGGCTTCTTTCACGCACTTCTTCTGACGGGCCTCTTGGCAAGTAGAGTATTCATCTCAATATCGGCGCAAACCTAAACCCTAAACACCCTAAACTTTCCTAAGCCTTCGCCAAAGCATCTACGAAGTTTCGCCCCCAAGTAAACCGTGCTTTTTCTGTCCACCTTGGCTTCGAGAGTTCTTTATCATTCGCAAAGTGTTTGGGAGCCCCTTCGGCAACCCGAACCTAGGTTGAATTTGGGGAGCCTATATAGCATGTTAAATTTGTATGACGCATAAAGGGTTGTTTCAGGAATGAGGCCAGAGAACTGTTATTTTGTTCCACATCATCAACCCTAAGCTACAAGGAACAGACTCTGACAGGCACCGCTCCGAAAAAGCTCACAAATTCAATCCATCCCTCTAGGAACCCTTTTTTGCACCCAGGCCTATTGTAGCTGCCGGGTACTCCGAAGAACAAAAGACGCCGACGGCCAGGCGAATCTGCAGCTCTATTGGCTGCGGCACTCACCCAAGCACAAAACCCCAAAACCATATGTTCTCGAACTGTTCCTCAATGGACAGGTCTTGGAGAGCCTCTTGGGTTTCCAAAAGTTCGAAAACTCTTAACAACCCCGAACCATAAACCACCCGCAAAGGGGTTGCAACATTCCTTCACGGGAGTCCTCAAACATCCTCAAATCAAACCCAAGTCAGAAGCTCCGCGTTCCCCACCTTGTCTCAAATCATGCAGTCCAGAACCTCGGACTGCGTGATTTCGAGTTTGGGTCTGCGGTGTCAGATGAGCCTAGGGCTTGAAGGCTTCGGGGATGCAGGGGACAAGGAGTTGTTTTGCCATTCGTCACCCCTGTCAACCCCTGTAACCTGTCCGAGAAACACACATGTAAACACCAAATCCTGAGCTAAACACATTGAAGCGCGAAAGCCGCCAAGGTTTACACTCTCACAACTCGGACATGCCAGGCGAGGATCCTATAAAGCCGCCAAGGTTTCGACTCTCACACTCGCACAAGGCCGGCAAGGCTCCGCATAGTTCGGTCTCCACAACAACAGACTACTCACCAGGGCTGAACAGAAGCAGGAGTTGCAGTAGTCCATAAATCATGCCAAAATAAGATAAAGTGCCACGTAATCAACAGCTTACGAGGCAAGACCCACACACAGCAAGCTCTTCAACAGCCCAGCCCTGTGTCTGCTTCGAGCAATTGCTCGCTGTTTCAAAAGACATCGAGGTCCATAGACTTGCTCCGACACAGGGGTCGCTTGTCATGCAATAGGCAGCTAATCACACATTCTGTTGGCATTTTCGCTTAATTACGTGCTACCTGCGATCTCAGCATTCAGTGGGCATGCATGCATGTATTACTTCAGTCGCTCCGATAGCGTCATGGTGGCTCAATCTCACATCTCATGCCGAGCCCACCCATCCGACGTAGCAGAGTTGCACCGAGGTTGCACTCCATGTAATAAATTCGTGTGCTCATCATGCAGAAGTACAAACTTGCAGTTTCATTCAGAAAAGACATCGTGCTCCCATCCCACCATTGTACCAGCGTCCATAGACAAGCTTGCCAAGGCTGCTCCTGGTTGCCGGCCATGCAGTAAATTGTACCGGCTCGTCATAATTCCGAGCTTGCAGTGAATTCCTGAATTCCTGAATTCACTCGCAGACACTCGCAGACTCCCGTGGACCTCGGAGCGCACCTTGAGACACATCACTCATTTAGATCCAGCCTCGAACCTCGCAGATCATGCGACGGGTTATCGAGCTTCCAGTCCATGAAAAGGAACCAGGTCCTGAGCCTGAGTCTCCACATCAAGCCTTGCACCATTTCCTGTAGCAGTATCTCCTCACCCTCGAAAGTGCTCAGGTTGATGGGCACATATTTGGCCAGGCAGACGCGTTCCAGACGCTTCCAGTACGCTTGCACTTCAGGGCATGCAACAAACTCTTCTCCCACGTCCCACAGAGCCTCCAGTTGTGCCATCAGATATAATGCGATGTATGCCGCCGAGCGACCATCAAGGTCTTCCAGCAATCGCCAGAGTCCATGAACATCCAGGCCCGTGTGCAGACGAGCCGGAGGTGGCAGAAGCGCGAAAGTCATGGCTGCTTAAGTGGGTAGGGGGAGGAGGCTAAGCAAGGCCCAGGTAACGACTGATGGCGAGTTTCGGCAAGGTTGCTCGTCGAGCTTAAGGCAGAGGTCGGGAAGCAGCACATCACCATCATTGCATCATCCTTATCCGTGGCCCACCTCACTCCCCCGTAATGGCGTAGCCTGTAAGTGCCTCAGTAAGGCTCGGAATCTGCTCAGGGTCAGACAACAGAGAGCGAGCTAGCGACTTCATGATCCCAACATTGTTACTCTGTTGACCACCGAGAGGAAGGCTCCTAATTCAGTCAGGATCACAAAACATGCCAAGGACGCCCCCGACACCAGATGCTCCAAAGCTCAACTGTCTACCAAGTCGCTGCTTCTCAAGCACCGAGACACAGGACGAACCAAAGTGTGCCAAGACACTAAACGAGTCGCACTCATGTTGTTCAGCTACGAGACTTTTGAGCGCCCGCGGAGTTGTATCAATCAGGCTTCTGTAATGCATTCGGATAGCCATCAAGTTTTGCATTATAATGAATTCACAGCATGCACCTGCAAAAGATGACGCAGCCACACGTCAGCGGAAGGTGCAGCAGCTTGCACTGTAAATCATGCACATACAGCAGCAGAACAGTCAATGGAGAGCTAACCAGAAAAATAAAAGATGTTCGAACACTGTGTTGATGCACAAATGAATTCTGAATTCAGTCTCAAGATAATTCGTTGGGGTCCAAAACAACACATCACATGAAAAAACCATAAGTATACCAGGAAAACGATAGACTATCACATCCCCATTCATGCATACAGTACATGGCATGCAGGCTATCCGTAGCACTATGCCCAATCCGCATTGGAAGAGGAGTCACATGTTCGGCATCGAAAAAAGTCATGACGTAACTACAGGAAGACAGCTGACCCCATGCAGGTGCTACAAAAGCTAGGGGAGGAAGCTACGTAGATCCTCTTCGCGGATGGCCTGTCTCGTCCCGTCACTGTACGTGAATGTGGCTATGCCCGGTCCCGGGTTCTGCAAAAAGGTAGTCCTCACTACAAGTGGCAGACGGCTCTGTAGATCGATCACTCTCGGCGGCGGGCGGGTCGCCTCAGTCTCCACTGGGGGGGCTCGGTAGGGGGGCCTCTCCGGCAGCTCTCCTTGATCTCGCCAAGCAACGTGCTCAGGTTGCCCAGCTGGTTCTCTTGCTCTTTCACCATTTCGCTGAGCGACAGGAAATTGTCGAGTACTCGCAGTGTGCCTGCCGAGTCAAGGGGTGGCTTCGCGAAGGAAGCGCCCATTTGGCTCACCGCGCCAGACAAGTTGTCCACCAGCTGTGCCTGGTGTTCAATCGCCTTTTGCAGTCCCCTCAGCAGCCCGTGGCTCGTTTGGTGAAGGTTGCTGGCTTGTCCCTTCAGGGCGCTGACCTCTTCACTTATAGAAGTGGTCTTATTCCTGAGAGTCATCTCCATCTTGTCCATGTTCTCTTTGTGCTTGTCACCCATCGCTTTGATGGCTCCAAGTGCATCTGCTGTCTCCTTGTATGCACTCGAAACCTTGTTCGTCACGCCGAGGGACGTGCTGAGCTTCTCACACCACATGTCCATCTTGGTCGCCTGGGTCTTGATCTCCGCAAGGTTCTTGTCCGTCATGGAAACCATGGTCTCTTGTCTTGTTGCCAAGTCTTTGAGAGTGTCTCGAATGGAACCTGTGTTTGATCCCATGGTGTTCACATCCGTCAGCTGGCGAGTGATATCTCCCATCCCCGTGTCGAAGGTATCCCTGAGCTGGTGCATCAGCTTAGCCGACGGTGCCAGGGCCTCCTTGAGCTCCTCGATGAACCCCGTCTGGGTGGGACCACTCGCCGAGCCTGTTGCCCCAGCATGGACATCATCCAGCAACTTGTTGACTGCTTGGGCCAGTGTGACATGCGCCTGGACCAGGTCGGTCATCTCATTGCTCATGCAGTGCAATTGCTTGCAGAAGCTCCCCGTCATGTCGCATGCATGCTGTGAGGTCATGCACAGGCTGCGCACGTCGTCACAAGCCAACATGAACTGGGCGTGCGTGGCCGCCAAATCCTTAAGCGTTCGCAGGGGATCGCCTCCGAAGAAGTCACGGTCAGTGGACGTCGCGCCTGACTGAAGCGACGGCCAGGCTGCCATCGCCCGGTTCAACTTCTCCTCCCAGCTGCTCATTTGGTCTACCAGCAGCTTTGCTTGAGCATCCACTTTTCCATCCAGCTGCTGAGTCATGTAAAGGACACGTGCGAGGGTGCCCCGCATGTGGTAAGCTTGTCCGAACATGACAAGCCACACCAGAGCCACCATCACGGCCGGGACCACCATGGAGGGATCAACCTGTCCCCACATCTCCGCAAGCCAGGAAGGCATCTGCTCCACAGCCACAAGGCGTGCAGACTCCATCGTCCACACAAGGATAGTCGGGAACAAGCTTGGAATGCTTGAGTCGCGAAGGCTCTCGGCAGTTCAGCTTCACACCTCACTACCTGCCTAGCAGCACAAAACGACATCATGCTTCAGGGAAGAGCCTACTCTCAACAACGACTTCTGCCGACCGAAAACCACCGAACCCACGCGACGATAGCTTCGCAGCGAAATGCAATACTGTCACTGTCCTAAGCTGCGAAATACCAAGAACTTAACCGAGGACCGCAACACTGACCATCTCGACCCAAAGCCAGCGATCTACCTACCGACCGACAAAGCGGATCCTAGGACCCTATAGATCCTCCTCAGCTGCACCGAGTGCCTTAGCAGGTGTCCTTAGTTTGACCCCGAGTACCTTAGCAGCACCAACAAGGGCGCTCGCAACTGTTTCACGCCTCAGCAAGATCAGGACTCCTGTGGTATAAATTCATGGAGGGGCACGCACAGGCAACATGTAGCATTCATGCAGATAGTTGTAGTACAGCAATCGCTAGCACACTTAAGTTCCGAAGAACATCACACAACAGATCGAACAACGAGGGTCAGCAGCAGTTGCATGATTAACGTCGGAGCCAGTGTTCATGCACGGCAGTCCTAGCCAATAGGCTTGGCGTCTTTCACACCAACATTCATGGCAGGAACTACCCATGCATTATGCATTCATTGTAGTAACATATCATGCATTTATTTCAGTAACATAGCATGCAAGATCCTCTCAGCTTCCGTGCTGTTACAGCACATGCTGAGCAACGTCCTCGTCATCTGCTTCCTCATCCAACGAGAGACAGACGGTCAGGGGTCCCGTGCCCCGGAGAACTCCTGGTCCCCAGAACGACTTGTGTGTTCCACTTCGCATTCGCACAGGTGTACGTAGGCTCGTCTGAACTAGTCCTCGCCCCTTCCAAGGGGAGAGCTCACTTCGTTCCTCCCGCGCCCTGGTCGGGACCACGAAGCCAAGGCACTTAAGCTGTTGGAGGGCGCACTCGCTAAGAGTCCTCCATCCTGCAGGTACCCACCCTATCAACATGAATCGTGGCTGCTCTTCCAGGACTGCGCAGTGCCAGAGTGCACTGATTCGATAGTGAGCCCCTCTGACGACAGACCCAAGGCGCTCAACTCCATCCGGACACATTCTTGCTGATTCCCCAGAAGGGTCTTCAACCCAGGTACCTCCTGGCGCCCCTGGGCTGAGGTTGCTCAAGAGCGAAGGCAGGAAGGAATTCTGCATGTCCTTATGTGGCTGTTCTGAGGCGTTCACCTGCGCACGTACTGCCAGGAAAGGCTCCCCTGGAAAGCAGCTGGACAGGTAGGTCGTGAAGAGACGAACAAGATCCGGTGCTTCATTGGTGAGTTGTCTCAGACCTGCTTGCGCGTGCACATATGCACCAAGGGTGAGGGGGTTCTGAAAGTCGACGAGTCGACAGCTTTCTGGGCGAACCAGAATGCAGCATTCCTGCTCACAGTGATGTGGTTCATGCATTCAGCTGCCAGCTCATTCAGTTGTGTCATAGAAGACATCGCTCAAGGAAGTTCTCTACTCTCTCCCCCCACGTGTTGATGCTACACAGCGACAGGCACAGCACCTATTTTTGTCCGTCGCCCCCCCCCCCCCCCTAGTTCAGCTTACCCGAAGCACCAGTTGATACGAAGCGCAACGTTGGTGCCTGCCTATAACGACCCCATGCAAGAAACCTGCCCTGCCACGCCTTCACGTGGTCTGGACTAGCAACTTCCACAAGGACTCATGCACTCGGCGAAAGTTCCCTCCGAAGAAAGATTCAGAAAAATCATGCGTGCGTATGAGGTACTTATCGGGCATGGGAACCGGCTGAAATTGCGACACAAAAGACTCATCTCTGTCCCTCAGCTTGGCAGACGTGAGGAACAAACGCCCTTCTTCCACAGCATCCAATGCTGCGTTGCACTGAGCCACGTCGCTAACGAGCCTGAGGGGTACGTTAGATTGGAAGATGCCACGCTGGTATACCGTTAGAGGAGCTAAGAGCCGGACATGAGGCCGGCCAAAAAGCTTCAGGAGCGAGAGCAATTTGGCGCCAAGTGTAAGAAGGGCAACGGAGCACGCCAGCTGTGTGTCCTCCTGGGGTTTGACCTGAACACGTGCTTTCGTAGACCCCATCCCTCTGAGATCAAGGAGCGCCAAGCAAGATGCCTTAGTCAGAACCAGCCACACAATGTCACCAGTCGGCTGGCGGAGTTCCGGGATGCGGAGAAGAGCACTCGGGTAAGGTTCATCAAGGACATCCCTGGCCGGCCTGAGGAACATTTGTTCCGGCTTCTTGCCCCTGAGTAACAGGACCAGTTGCCTATCACCTAGATAGGTGGCCGTAGCTTGGGGTTCCTCCGCAGCTGGCAGCCAGAACTCTTCCCAGGACCGTTGCAGGGTCTTCCAAGCTTGCCTATCTTGCGCATACACTTCCCAATACCGAATGTCAGGGTGAGTGTCTCGTGGCAGCTTCTCAAAGGTCTTCTGTAGTTTCCTCATGTGTAGGTCGCTTATCCAGGCAGCACGTAAGCCTCGTCGCAGGTTTGCCGCACTACACACTGACAAAAGTTGTCTTTGTGGATGCCAGACGGACGACCTAGCCAAGTGACCGTAGTAACCCCAGAATCTGGAGAGCCAAACTTTCCGCCAATCAGGACCGCCAACTATGGAGCACATCAGCTTCACCGAGCGGCGACGTGTAACCGTATTGTCCACCCAATGCATCAGGGGGTCCGTACCCACGCGGCATATCGACAGCAGATAGGTGTTCTTACTGGCCTCAATGGAGCGAAGTGTCCTCTTATCAGGGAACATGGCGGGGGCGGCCCACTGCCATTTAGCCGTAACAAAGGTGTCAAATAAGAAGAGCCGCAAGGAGAGAGGCGTACGATTATCGTCAAGGAGGCGCTTGAAAATGGCCTGTGGGCCCACCGCGTGACCCAGTGGTAGGCCCAAGAACAGTAATCGATCTTCCCCCTCCAGCGGACTGGCTGAGTGTGGAAGCCAGATACCTGGGCATGTACCTGAGGGATCATGTAGTACCTTACATTTTCCCTGATTGACCGCAAGGCCAATTTGCCTTAGCGCCTCAACCAACATGTGTAGCTTTGTCTGAAGCTCCTCCTCCGTTTCAGCAAAGACAATGAGGTCGTCTGCACACAGCAAGAAATGTGGCATGTCCCTGACGTGCACAGACCACTGAGGGTACATGTCATGCATCCTTTGTAGGACAGGCGCCAGAGCCCAGTCCATTATTCGTGAGAAGAGGTCCGCTGAAAAAAAAAAGCCTTGCATGATTCCCCTCTGCATTTCCAATCGTTTCTCAACCCCAGCAATGCCAACCGAGACCGAAGAGCCCAGCGCCAACTGCATTAACCTTGAGGCCTCTGGGCAAGGATCGCAAGCCATTAGCCAGTTATACACAGCCATGTGGGAGACACTATCAAAGGCTGCTTTGATGTCCAACTTGGCTGCCTTGCAGAACCTCCCTGTAGTTTTCCTGACTAACGACATCGTTGTGTGGGCCGCTGTAATTCCGTCCAGTACCTGCACCCCGGGCCTGCAGGCGAGTTGGTTCCCTCCGTATCGCGGGGCGCAAAGTCTAAGGCGCTCCATGGCTATCTTAGCGAAGAGCCTGCTGAGGGTCGGCACCAGACAGATCGGCCGAAGATCCTTCGGTTCCTGCGGCCGCGGGATCTTGGGCAACAAGACGATCTTACCCAGGAGCCACGACTGTGGGAGCGCCTCCGTGCCCTGAAGCAGTCTGGTAAAGTACTGCGGTATGCGATCCCTGTCGTCCATCGCAACAACGGCTTTAAGACCTTCAAAGGTGATCCCATCAAGCCCTGCACTCACCCCCGACCGACAGCGTCCCAAAGCAGTTTGGACTTCTTCCTTGGTAACCGGCTTAGGGGGCAACCCATGGATCTCCTGTGCCGCTCGCATTTGTTCCTTGGTGGGCGGCGCCTCTACCGAAGAGAATTTCTCAAGGTAGAAGGCATGGAGGTCGCGACTCGCCTTGGCTAGCCCCCCCGCTCGCTGAACATAGGAGCCTTCAGTAAAGCTCCTTGCAGCACTTCTCCTAAGGTGTGCAATCGCTTGCCAGTCACCCGCTTTGGCTTTCGAAAGCAGAGACTCCTTATGTTGCTGTCGATCATGTCGCCTCTGTTGGTGTATTTCTTGCATCAAGGCAGCTCGCCTGTCCGCATCTACACTGATCTTCCTACTTTCAATCGTGCTCTTAATTTCTGCAGAGTCAGAGTACTTCAAGGACTGAGGGCGCATACTGACCCCACGAGCAACAACTGCGTTGCTCAGCCTTTCCTGATCCCAAGCGGGCGAGTCCCGCAGTCGGGCATAGAAGGCCTCAGGGTTGATGTTCCACTTCCCGCACAACGTTTGCTTGTGCCTGCGCCTAGGGGCTTGGTTACACTCTCTGATGACCATTGTAGCACCTACAGCATTATGGTCTGAAGGAAGGGCCAGGCGATAGTCCTCACGCTTCCAGAAAGACATCTCGGCCCCCGGTACCTTAAACGCTATAAAGTCAATGCACGACTCTGAGCCTCTCGCGACCCAGGTGCTCCCTAAGGGGGAGCTGATTTCCAGCCCCATTCTGTGGATGAGTTGACGGTAGTGCATCATACCATCAAATTCATCAACCTCAGAATGTGCGTCTTGGTTCAGGTCGTGGCCTATCAGGACCGAGGCGCCTGGTGGTATACTGGCTAGAGTGTCTCCTAGGTCCGCTGTACTAGAGCGCCCGACATCCAGTGCATCCGGACGATGTGCGTGTGGGTAATGCATGCTACTAAGTAGCCATTTCCTGCCTCCGAATTCACCATGCACGCTGAGACCTATTTCATGCACATGCAATCCATGCAGTTTGAAGTCAAATTCACATGCAACTAGAACTGCCGCACACCGATGACTCAATCGCGGGTGAGCTAAGTAAGCCGTATTCTTTACCAGCCACCTCAAGAAGCCTGTCGGCTTGTTGACCTAAGTCAAGGGATCTCACATCACCCACCTCCTGGACATTATCGCCGGAGGCTCGTCAATATTGGCAAGGAGCGTGCTGACATGGTCGATACTTTTACCATGTAAATTCCAGGTCATGCATTGAATTCTAGCTGGCCTTCTCCTAGCATCCATGTTAGACGACACAGAGTAGCCAAAGTGTTGCACCAAAGACATCGTGCTGCCTTCAGCTGCATCGCTTGTATCCTGTGTGGTAACGCTCCGGGCTTCAGGTCTCCCTCCCTCTCCCTACTTTTCCGCTCCGAAAAAGGCGAGCACATCTGCACGCGGTGCTCCTAGTATGCCAGTAAGGAGGTCTACGTCCAAAAACCCACCCAGTTTCATTTCCTCGGTTGTCAGTAAGCATGATCGTGTTAAGTGGCCTCGTGTGGAGATCGATGTGGAAAAGGACCTGCTTCCCGTTTGCCCAGATTTTTCCACGCCAATCCCTGTCTACCATCCCCTCCCCCAGGTAGCGAACACACAACGATTGAACCGATAGGATGGCCCGGATTTTCGCCCTCTCTTGTTGTGTTCGATTCCGGGAAAACCAGAACGTAGCTCGCTCTTGTCCAGGGATTTGAGAGCGATAGCCCAGGACCTTGAGATGCTGCAAGAGAGTCCCCTGAAGTTACCCGGCAGAAACTGCTTCTTACGTAAGGCACGTACACAGCCTTAAGCAGTGGGGTTGCCTTAAGCGTAAGGAACATCTGCCTGACATCTTCCTCGATTTGTTCGCGTTTAGCCTCAGCCCATCCCCCTATCACAATCTGCAGTTCATCAACCTCCCTTTGGCCATTCGAATCAAACCTGGGGCTGTTGGACCTTTGGTACCCACCACCTGCACGGGGTGTGGTCGCGGGACTGGTATTCCTAGTAGGAGGGGCACTCTTGATGACCTGGATGTCTTTTTCCAACTCCTTAAACTCACGTCTCATCTGCTCGAGTGCAGCCTCTTGGTCATCAGCTCTTCTCGTCAGGGACTCTTGGCCCACACTCAGATTACGTATCCCCTCCTGAATTCCCCTAAGGTCCCGGCTAGAGTCCTGCATTTGCTGCGCCATAGCCTTCTGCGTGTGGACAATGGTCTGCAATTCCTGCTGTAGGCCCGACAACCAGGGCGGTTCCTGATCAAGTAGGAAATGCTGCGGACCTGTCGCGGCGGGGGGAGGCAGGTGAGGAGCAGGGAGCGGAGGGTTAGTCAGGGGCGGCAAAGAGGGAGCGCCATTGCTTTGGGGGTGCTGGGGGCCATGAAACAGGGGTGGCTGTCGATTACCTTCCGCAGTCACCTGCGAGGGCATAGCCCCCGAGGTCTGTCCGAACTGCGGCATCTTGGCTGTCGTCAATTTATGTCTCTTTTCAGAGCTCTCTTGATTTCGCTTGGTTTTTTGGGGGTTCGGCGCGATCGAGAATCTGGTGCCACGCACCCCTACCTGCAAATCCGAGGTCGCTGCAAGTAGCGCTTCTGCCGCAATGGCAGCATCTGTAAGTTCCTGGTCTGTAGGGGTCGGCGGTGCCCCTCCACCCAGTCCACGAGGCCTAGGAGGATCCGGGTGACGAGTGCCCTCAGTAGGTTCCCTACGTTCTGGGTCGGAGCTACGTTCCCGTTCGGCGTGCAAGGCCGTCTCTCCCACTCCCTCCACTGGGCCCACCCCGGCAGCACCACCCTCATCCCCAGAATTCAGGAGTTCGTCATCCGCATGCATCATCGCAGCATCCGACAAGGGGGCAGGCAAAGCCGAAGGGGACGGTAGATTCATCAGTCATCTCGCACAAGAAGGAGTCAGAGACCTGGCAACACAGCAGCTCGCAACTTTGCCGAAAAGAGATTCGCTTGCAAGTTTAGGACCTATCAGGGCTCAGAAGGGGTTTAGGGTCGCACATCTTACCTAGAATCGGGTTTAGGGTTTAGGGTTTCAGAGCCCCAGCACTACCACTGCAAAATTAGCGTTTAGGGTTTTGACTCAGAAATACGTTTGGTGTATGCTTCGATTTTAACAGGAGAACCTGCAAACCGCATGTCAAAACCCGCCAAGGTTTAGGGTTTGGGTTTAAGGCTAAAACCACCGTGGACTGCACCACAAGCCCTGAAACATCTAAAAGCACCCGAAAACGCCCTAAATCCTGAAAGGCCCTGAACCCACTCTCAAGCACCCTATAAAGCACCCCGGCAACACGCCAAAGCACCTTAAACTCTACGCATCTGGCACGCCTGCGACGGCAGCTGGGGCTGCAGGGTTTAGGGCTTAGGGTTGTGTGAAGCGGAGGGTTGTGTGGAGTTGCGGCGGCTTCGTCAGAACGGTTTGGAGACATGGCTTCAGGCCCTGAGGCCTAAGTTCTCCAATGCGCCAGGAAAGTCCAATGCCCCTGAATTCCACTCCGTATGTCAACAACAAGGTCCCGAGTAGCCATGAACTGAGTTAGTCAAGGAGATGTTCCTCAACTAAGGGGTATTGGGCCCTTTGGGCATATAAACCCAAGCCCTTCCCACTCCCTAACGTTGAAGCCGAGATGCAAAGAACGCACAGCCAGGGCAGCACGACGCTTTCGACAGCCCAAGACCCAGAGGCTTGAGGAAATGTCTCTTGAACCATGAGCAAAGATTTTAGTTTGTATCTGCAGACATATATATATATATATATATATTATATATATTTATATATGTATATATGTTATCTAAGTTCAGGCCGCTGTAGATGAAATATTGCTGAAAGTGGTGGCAACCCGAACGCGCGGGCGTACGGACGCAAACGTGCGGGCGTGCGGACGCGAACGTGCGGGAGTACGGACGCAAGCGCGCGGGCGTACGGACCCACGTGCGCGGGGGCATACGGACGCGGGCGCGCGGGTGCAACCGTGCAGGTGTACGGACGCAACCGGGCGGGCGTACGGACGTAACCGCGCGAGTGTACTGCCGCCGGCGGCTGTGGCTGCGGCGGCGGCGTATTAGCATTAACCCATAACTGCCCATGAGGCCCATAACTTAGTCTGATTTTGTTCAGATTAGGATTCCAATTAGGCACGCACATATTGCCAACAAACTAAAAAATTAAATAAGGCCTTGTTTCTAAAGCTATTTTTTTTTCTGCGCGGCGCGCACACTGCCAAACAACATGCGTTAATTTTCGTGGCACGCGCGCACACTGCCAACAAAAACGCCTTATTTCAACAAAATACAGCCTTATTTTCGGTGCGCACGCACACTGCCAACAAAAATACTGTTTTTGTTTTTCTGTTTTCTTTCTTTTTTTCCTCCGGACCTTTTTACACCCGCGTGGTAGGAGAGGTCCTCCGGCAGCTGAAGGCCCACCGACGGCGCGTTAGCGAAGCGGCAGCCGACTGGGTCGCACTCGCGAGGTCAAGCACGTCGCCCAACGGCAGTGCGTCCTGGGCGCCCACACCCCGAGCGCTGAGCAGGTGCAGGGCGACAAGACGCTCCACCCACGGCGTGCCCAGCCCTGGGCCGCGGACGCACGCAAGGGGGGTGGGGCGCGCTGGACGCGAAGCCGGAGCAGGATGCGAAGGAACTGCTGGCACTCGTCGTTCCAGCGGCCCGACCTCAGCGGCGAGCACGACGAGCCGCTGCGGGGCCGCGCGTGAGTTCCGGGTAGCGTGCGACTTTGCGCCGGCGGGCCGCGTCTAGGGCGAAAACCGCGCGCGTCAGCCCCATGTAGCATCCGAAGGCATCGCCGCCGCCAGCCACATCCCCGCATGCGGGCCCGACTGAGGGTGAAGAAGGGCTCGAGCGGCCGGAGTCAAGGTCGGTAGCAGCAAGCGTTCTCGAAAGGAAGTGTGGAGTGCGAGAACGGCGTGTCGCTGCCAACCGGGGCTCCCGAGCCCGAGTTCTCCGTCGACGGCCGGACTGCCTGCGCCACGGGCACAAGCGTCCCAATCCGGTCGAGCTTCCCAGCCTGCCTCAACGAGCCGGTGCGCGGCAAGTGCTGCTGCTCGCAAGCAAGGCCGCGCCGGCTCGCCCTCGAGCTCATGCACAAGCCCGTCAGCGACTTCGGGGTAGCGCGCGCGGAGGACCGGCAGCGCGTCCGCCCACGCGGCCCAGTAGGCTGCGGACGACACCCGCTCGGCTGCCAGCGCATAGAGACCCGGCGCTAGAGGGTCACCCTGCTCGACTCCTTCGGCTTGCGCGATCTCGTGCCGTCGTCCGGCGTCGTCCCACCAGAGGTAGGTGGACGTACGAGCGCACATGGCTCGGGCAAAGGGCAGCAGTGACGGGTCGCGCGGCGGATGGTATCATAGGCACTGCGGCCATCTAGTGCGACGACGGTGGCCCGAGGGTCGGAATCGACGGCTGCTCGTAGCATCGCAGCTAGGCTGTCAGTGCCAGCACGAGTTTGCAGCGCGAATTGGAACGGCCTGGTGGCCGCCTCCAACGCTCCGTTGAATTCACGCGCAAGAGCTCGGGAGACGAGGCGCCGGAACACGTCTCCTGTGGCAATGCCCCGAACGCCGCCAGTAGGTTTACGGAAGGCGGTGAGGCGCGAAAGCGGCGACATTGACTGCGAAGGTGAAAACGCCTCGAGTGCCTCGGCATCGTCGAGGAGCAGCTTGTACAGCTCGACCGACGCGCCGGACAAGCCCGCCGCCGAGCCGCGCTTAGAGGTGCGCAACGTCTCGCCGACTTGGCGTGTCGACAACAAGACCTCCGCGGGCGGCCGGAACTGGGTAACGTCGGAGCCGACCGTGCGCGGCGGCTGCACCGGACGACGCTGTGGATCCGTCAGCGCATGGAGCGTGTCGGCTTCACCGGGGGCAAGGGCGGCGGCTGTGAGCGTCTGGCGCGCTCGCGAAAGTTCGCCACGCTTGACTCGGGCACAAGCCGCGGCAGCGCGCGCCTCTTCGCTTTCGAGTCCG
Organism: Symbiodinium sp. CCMP2456; assembly: GCA_905221635.1. Classification (NCBI taxonomy): domain Eukaryota; class Dinophyceae; order Suessiales; family Symbiodiniaceae; genus Symbiodinium; species Symbiodinium sp. CCMP2456. The sequence goes on from CAJNDV010010413.1 coordinate 52,632, forward strand.
CGACGGCGGGGCCCGGACTCCTCGAGCGCCGCAAGAGACTGGGCGTATACAGTGTGTCGAAGCGGCCTTGCGAAAAGAGCTTTAACCGGCGGAGGAGAGCAGCCCGGCCCTCGGGTCCAGACCGTGTGGAGCGCCCGAGGAGCAAGCGTGGCAGCGACAGCAACAGTTTCCAAGCCCGAACCCGCCTCCCCTCATCCCGAGTGTAGCCGCTTTCTTTCAACACAAAACATCCTTGTTTTTCGCGTGTCAACAAAATAAGGCCCTGCCCGCGGGGCTGCGTCTGCGCGCCCGAGCGCGCGCGCCATCGCACACCCGCGTACGACGTCGCGTCCGTACGCCCGCGCGTTCGCGTCTGTACACCCGCTCGGTTGTGTCCGCGCGCCCGCGTGCGTGTGTCCGCACGCCCGCGTGCGTGTTTCCGTACGCCCGCGCGCTTGTGTCCGTACGCCCCGCACGTACGCGTCCGTGCGCCCGCACGTTCGCGTCCGACCCGCCGCCGCCGCTGCCGCCACTGCTGGGCCCTCCAGAAGGAGGCTTTGTACCGACGAGTCCATCCATGGCCCTAAATGGGGGGTTCCGAAAATAGGGGACCCTAATATAGTACCCTAAGAGTAGGATCCTTATTATTAGGAGCCCAAAATAGGGTACCCCCTATTTTCGGAAACTCCCAAATAATAATCTCTGTTTGCGCGAGGTCTAATCGGCTTGCTGTAGTTGGAGAGGGCCTTCAATCGTATCTCGAGCAAAAAAACGCAGCCATTGAACTCTTTGTGATTGGGGACTTCAACCACCTCCCTGGTAAATGTGAATCGCTGTGGGCGCGAGTTCTTGCGACTGGTGGTTTGGCGCAATGCAGTAACAACTGATCTTGCGCTGCATAGTAAGCTCAATCCGTTCACGCAGCTTCCCAGTGTGTTCAATTGTCGTTCTGCCGTGTTATAGTTATAAGTTACAAAGGTTAAAAGCTATAAATGTACAAAATTGGATATCTCGGATACAATCTGTTATGAGTAGGTCTATAAATCTATAAAAATTTGTATAGTTTATAATCTATAGTCTGTAGACTATACACTATATATTATATAATAATACTATACAAGTAAATAGTTATTATTATTCAATTCAATTCATACTGTGTTATTTTAAACTTGCAGAATAAGCTAGAAAATGCATGCAGCGGTATGTCAATGCATGTGCAGCACCTTTTGTGAGCAGTGGCAGAGTGTCTAGCTCCAGGAACATGTACCAACGTGTAACACGGCTCCTACCAGAACCTGCCTTTTGCAAGGCCCCGTCCGACTTGACTGTTGAGACCCAGCACTGTATTGCTAGTGTCTCGAATCTCAACAAGCGTCCTAGGCTATGGAAAGACTCGATGCTTATTCAATCTCACACCGCATCTCGAAGTGTTTTTGGTTCTGGACTCTAACTCTAATCTAAAACAGTCCACGGCCACGGTTTAGTGGTGTCGGTGGCGACACTGGTGGTCTGCGTTCGGGCGTGCGGAATGGCAGCCTCCACAGAGGCACAAAGGAGGTTCATGGCCACTAAAGCAACGTTACGACCACGGGCTCCGGCTTCCTGGCAGAGCCGTGTGATGGCCCGCTCGATCGGAACGGCTCGGGAGGCGAGGATGCCAGACGTGGCACAAGCGGCGCGGTGGTCGCCGTACACGTCGAGTGGGCCTCGGCAGGAGCAGGCACGCGACCCAAGCGGCAGGGGGAGGCGAAGGCGACGGAGGAGGATCCGAAAGTGGGGCGAGGGGATGGATACATCCTCGGAGGTAAGCGGAACCGCGAGGGCTCCTGCGGAGTGTGGCCCGGCCTGTGAAAGCAGCAGCGCGCGAGAGGCTGGTGTGAGAGCAGAAAGATGCGCGCGCTCATCACAGGCATGGGCAGCAATCCGCTCCCACCCGCCACGGGGGCGCAAGTCGGTTTGGCCGGGAATCGCTTCTTCCCAACTAGCGACTTGCGCGCCTTCGTTGCGCAGGTAAGCCGCTTCTTACGTGGCCGCTAGCACCGAGGGCATGCGGCCAGCAGCTGGGGCCGGAGGCACTGCATGATGCGGTCAACGAGGGCGCGGAGGCGAATGACCGGGAGAGTGTCCATCCAAGAGGCCCAGTAAGCAACGTACCGGTCGCGGCGTGCTGCCTGGAGGCCCAGTCCACCAAAGCGCAGAGCGAGGTGCGCAGCGCGAGTCATGGCCGAGAAGCGTGGCGAGGCAGTGGAGCATGGCTGCATCGTGCTGATCTGCATGTTCGGCTGTGGCGGCCGGGGGCAGGGCACGCAGGAGGTAGTTTGCGCGCGGGCGGGCGCAATAGTGCAACAGCAACTACGAGGCTTGCAGGTCCTCGACGCGGGGGATGCGCTGGAGGAGACGGTCATGTTCCGCGCGCTTGAGCTCCAGTCGCTGCTGGATGTACGCGTCAGTGCCAAAGGGTGTGCCAAGGACCGTGAGCCCCTGTCCGCGAGGTGGCAGCGCCCAGTCCCCGACCCAGACCTGGGCGTCTTGGTCCAGCTGCAGGGCGGAGATTCCGGGAGGTTCCTCCACGTGCGCTTGGGCCCAGAGCGCGCGCCGGTAGGCCTCATAAAGCTCGCGCACCCGCTCGCGCGTATTGGTGAGGAAGGCAAGCATGCTGGAAGTGTGGTGCGAAAGCTTGTGCCAAGGTTCGCCCAACCAGGGCCGCGGCCATTCGGCTTCTGCAAAGCGACCCTCGCATGGCTGCGAGCGCCGGGGCAGGCACGTCGGCGTGGGCAAGTCTCTGCGCGCGCCGCGCGTCTATAGCGTCGCGCGCCGCACAGCAGCATCGCGCGCTGCATCCGCGCATCGCGCGTCGCCCGTCCGCGCGCTCGCGCGTTTCGACACGTCCAATACGTGGCCCGTTTTGTCAAAATTGCATTTACAAGGGCCTGAACTTAGATAATATATATATATATATGTATATTATATGCCTATCTGTTATATATTGTGCCGTTTCAGCCTCTAACCTGTAATCCTGAATCAAGGGCTGGCTGGGCTGCGGCCTGAGGTCGAGGGGCTTTACACAAAGATGCTTTACGGTGGTGTTCGAGGGTTCTGAGGGGTTCTGAGGGGGTTCTGACGGGTTCTGAGGAGGGACTCTGAGAACTTGTCGATGTTATTTTTTTGTTTTTCTTTTTGGGAAGTTGCTCTTCTTCTTGGGATTATACCCTGAACCCTCAACCTGCTTGGTGTCTTCTGGGATTCAAGGTCTGCGCGTTGTGGGTCTTTGAGGGCTTGTGGCTAAGGCAAGATGCCTCAAGCTCCCAGGTGCTTGCTGCTTAAACTTAGGGCTTAGTGCTTGTGGTTTCGAGTTTAGCCCGATACCGTGCCCGGCAGACTTTCAACCCTGCAAATGACATCAAATGACACCAAGCCGGCGAGAGGGGAGTCGCAGTTGACCCACAGGGCTTCGGAGAAGATTCCTGAAGTTGGACACAAGTCCATGGCCCTGTCTTGCTACATGGGAATGATGCATGATTCTAAGAACCCCAAGCCCATGGAACGAGGGCAGAGCGCTTCTTGTTTCGCAAGCCGCTGAAGCCTCAAAGCTTTCAGCAAAGAGCCACAGGATGCAAGCTCCAAGGGTCCGAGGCTTCAAAGAAGCCTTTTGCTGAGACCTTCTTTGGGAACTCAGCCTGGTGCGACTTGTCCTCCCCCCACCCCAGCAGGCTCTTTGAGGGGTCTGGGGTCGGCAAAGGGGCATTAACTCACGACCCGCCTTTTTGTTTGGCATGAGTCCGGAAGTGCTCGCAATCTCTCAAGTCTCGGACTGCGTCTCGCTGTCCGACTCCACGGCCGACTCCACCATCTTCTCTTCCAAGCCTTCTTGGTAGATGGAGCAAGGTGGGTCCTTCTTGGGCCACACCTGCTTCCGCCTGTACACGCTGTGCCAGTCCTCGATGAAGAGACGGTCGTAGAACCAACGACCGACCGGGTTCTTGTTGCTGTCGTGGAACTTCAGCACCGCAAAGACAAAGAGGTGGAGTAGGAGAAGCGGCCCGTAGACACTGTAAGAGCCCCAGCGCTCATAGATCTGGAACAGGGATTCGGCCCACCGCCATCCGGCTGTTCCCGCATTGCTGGCCCATTCTGCGAGCTGATCCTCGATCGGCTCAGCCCAGACGCAGTAGGCCATGACCCCAACCTGGAACATAAAGCAGAACATAATGTAGTAGTCGAGACTTGTCTGGTATGGCTTCACTGGCAACCAGCTCGCCAGCACAATCTTGTGCGCGACAGTGGTGAGCAACAGGGTTAGGAGTATCTCCAATTGCTTGTGCTCAGAAGTGGGGTCTGTGTCCTTCTTCTTGGTGGTGACTGCAGATGAGAAGGCAAAAGCCGTGCACAAAGTGAACATGCCCACAAAGAAGATGACGTTGTTGACGTAATAGTCCGGATGCCTCTCCACATAAATGTGCACATCGAATCTGGCCCTCGATGTGGGGCCTTCCTCGACCAGCACCTTGGCCCACAGAGGACTCAAAGAGGGACTCAGGGGGACTCACAAGGACTCAAGTGAACCATCACATGGGAACGCAGCGCTGCGCAGGCCTCGAGTTGGGGCAGCTTCTCTTTATCCACGCACCAGTCTGCCGGGACTCTTCCTGGGCAGACTCGGTGCCCTAAGACTTGACATTCAAAGCTCCAAGAGACCCTCTCGAAGGGATATGTGTCTCAAAGATTGAAATGTCTTCTGTGCTCATGAGGCTTCCCTCGGCCTCTCCTTATGTCATCTCTGTGTTGGGGCTCGCGAGGCTCCATCCGCACATATCCGAACGGCGGCAAGTTGCGCAAGTCACGAGTATACCAAGCAGGCCAAAGAAATCCAAACATCCAGGAGCAGCTACGGAAACGTCGAATGGCACTCGACCAAGATCCTAGCTCTGCCAAAGTCAGGGAACGAAGTCTTGAAATGAGCTTTTTTGCGCAAACCCTAAGGCCCCTCCCCCACCACCCCCACTATAGACAAACTCCTGCCGACCCTGCGCCCTGAAGAGCTGAAACGCAAAGGCCCGAAACCCCGGTTTTGATGCAAGACAGCAGCGGTCTTCGCGACTTTGATGCCACAGCAGTTTTCCGGCCCCTGTTTGAGTAGGCAGGAAGCGCATCATATAGACCTTCAGTGCATGAGGGCAAATGCACTCAAGGGTTCGAGTGCCCTTCTAGACTTAGGTCTCACAAGGTGACCTATCTTCGGGGTGTATGAGCTGTGTAAGCTGGTCCCTTGCGGCCAGAGCTCTGGGACCTCGCCCACCACCTGGCAAGGCTTGCTACATTAGGCGGCTTGCATGATCCACTAGTCCGCTGAGCTTGGGCCAACGTTCTATCGGCGTCGGACACTCAGACTGATCCAAGTACTGAAAGTGCTGTACATACCTACTTTGGACAAGAATGCCCGGACCAGCACGGGGCCAAGCCTGAACTCGCAGTATCTGCCGGTCGTAGGGCATTCGCTCCAGGTGAAAGTCATCGCTGAATATGCCCCGAAACTTGATCTTGTGCTGCACCTCGACAAACCCCCGCAGCACATAAGCAGCAGCAATCAATCCTACCGCAGCAGTGCTGTGCACCAGCTGCTCCTGAACAAGTTGTCTTGAATTCTTGGTGACGCTTCATTCCTCACGATCCAGGTCTCGTAGCTCTAGGATATTTCAAAAATCTGACCCCCATCCCAACTACGAAGCACATGGCCAAATGAGCCTTCCTCAAACCCAGGACGCCGGAAACTCCAAAGCTGGACCAGCTGAGACGCGTGTGCACCCTGGTGACTGAAGTATTCGATCCGCCTGCTTCACAGAAATAAGCATGAAGGGTTCTGCGACATCGAGGGCATGCACTGGTTGAAAATCCGCAAAGGCATCGGCGTCTAGGAATTGAACTCAACTAACCCCACCCCAGCCCGCCGATTGTTTCTTATTTTTTTGGCTCGGTTCCGTGGCGGGCCCACTCACAGCCTGCCCACTTGAGGCCCCCCCCAACCCCACCCCCGATTCCCCATAGACATCATCACTGAGTCTTGTCACTGCATAGCCTCCAGCTGGGAGCTTGCAAATCAATCTCAAGGCCTTTAGCGCCTTGAGGGAGGTTGTGCTAGGCCACCTCCGCAAATTGGCAGAGATAATGCCAGCCGAGGCAAGGACATCGTCATTACGTACCCTGTGTGGTCAGTGATTCATATAGAGTGAGCTGGCGCCTCCTCCGCTTCCAGCTTGGAGATGGAACTTTCTGTCTGAACTTATGTCGGGGGTTTGCCCACCCCCCCCATGAGATGTAACCTGGGCGTGTATCCCCTCGCGAAGGCGTACAGGAACACAGGCACACAGGAGTCTCTTTTGTTACAGGCGCACAGCTGTAGATCGTACTCTGCTAGAACCTTGAGCAACAGGCATGGAAACATGCAAGTGATACGTGAAACAGATAGG
>CAJNDV010010413.1:59174-81922 GCA_905221635.1 Symbiodinium sp. CCMP2456
ACAGGCACACAGGAGTCTCTTTTACTACAGGTGCACAGCTGTAGATCGTACTCTGCTAGAACCTTGAGCAACAGGCATGGATACATGCAAGTGATACGTGAAACAGACAGGCACCTGGATGTGTAACATTCAGTGTTTCACCCCACCTCCATTCCACCCTCCACCCTTGAGACGAAGGCTTTAGGAGTTTGGGGCATTGAGGCCAACTACTCTCATCCCACTGCGACCCATGTTCTCTTTGGCTCAGTTCTGTGAGGGGGCCCAATTCACAGCCCAGCTGTTTTTCCGTCAGTCCTGCCCAATCTGGTCTTCGCACCGAACTCCGAAAGTTCATTTTGTTCACATCGCCTGGTCTTCTCTCTCTCCAACCTCTACCCGCCCCGTCCCACTCCTTGCCCAAACCCCTACTTCGAGGTTAGGGGTGTTAGTCTCGACCCACCCCAACCCCGGTTGTTTTGTCGCGGTGGCTTTAAAACTCACGGTTCACCTCTAAGTGTAGCATACACCTCCCCACTACAGATCGGCATGGAAGTCGATCCTGCCTTCATGCGGTGCTGTGCTCTCAGAGCCACGGCACCCGGTAGCGTTAATGAATCGTATGTCTTCCTATATGGAAATACCATGGTGCATGGAAGGACCTAAGCCCCGATAACATTTCCAAAACTCCTCTCCTCGAACCTTCGTTCAAGCGAGAGTCCTACACACTGCGTGGGGCCATCAGGGCAGTGTAAGTGTAAGTCTTCTCCCGCGTGCTGGGAAACCCAAATAGACATGAGTCCTCATGCAACTGGGTTTGGAGACCGGCTTGGGATCCACTGGTGGTGAGGATGCCGTGCGAGTACAGCTTGGGTTTAAGGTTTTGGGTTTGGATATGTATGTTTGGATACTTGAGATCGACTACATTCTCTGGGGCCTGTTGTCCATCATCTTCTCTGGCTGCTCGACTGCATTCATGAAGGACCAGTCCTAGTTCGATCTGCATGTCACGACGCTTCCCAGACCAGCTGTGGATGAGATGGAAGCGTTTCGAACTTTCTGCAACCCTAGATATCTAAAGAATCTTGGAGCTGTCGAAGGTACCAGCAGTTGCGAGAAGAATGCAGGGGGTTGCTAGCGGCGTCTTTGCAACCTGCCTCCGTACAGCACCCCTGAAGCCCAATCCTGGCTTTGTAGGATTCTAACAGACGAGCAAAGCCTGTGATTGAAGCTCTCAGCCGCAAGCAACAAGGATGCTTCGAGCGTCCAGCTTCATGTGCTCGTCCCAATTCACGTCACCGATGGCCAGAAGATCGCGCCTGAAGATGCGAAGCTCATGGCCATCTTCGTCCACCATACAGATTCGCCCGATTCCTTTCTCGATTCCTTTGATCTGAGCCCGCACTTTTTTGACACTGTTCTTTGCGTCGTGAAGGTCAATGTACGTGACCTCGGGGGAATAGTCCTTCAACGTCGGATCGATGTAGGAGAAGGTGAAGACAAAGATGGCCGTAAAAGTCTCCTTGATCTGGTCTACCTCTTGTATCTCCAACACCTCGCAGCTCTGAAGCAACTTGAGGGCCACGAACGCCCCAAGCCCGCAAACCCCGCATAAAAGCCAAATGAAAAACCCTAAAGCTCCACATCCAACACGTCTAAATGACACGTCTTCTGTGGAAAGCTGAGCAAGGCTGGGGTGCATTCACGTAGATGCCGACATCTTTGCATTGCTGGCGGCCTTCGCCGCCTTCCGGCGCTGCGAGCTCTTCAAACGAGGGGAAGCGCTTGGCATCGAACCAGAAGTCGTCATCTCAGCTCCACGTTAAACTTTCGTTAAACCGTTAGACAGGGAGTCATGAGTAAACTAAATGGACGCCCTGATCAGCTTCCACTGGACCGGACTGGACCTATCGTTCGGTTCTGGTGCCACGAGGCTGTCCACCTCAACCTTCCAAACCATTCCCCAACAGTAGCGTTGTTGCAAGCACATTTCGAAACAACTCCTGCTCCTTCGCTGAAATGGCTCCAGCAGGGAATGTTCCAGAGAAAGGGAGAGCCATTCGTCGCTTGAGGTTTGTCAACGTCATTCCAACTTGGGATGTCGCCGTGGCTACGGCTATGGGTCATTGTGGTGAAAGTCTGGCAGCTGTTTACCCGTTTTACCCCGCTTCATTCGTCATTCGGAAGCTCAGCCGGGTCAAGACAAGCAACAATCATGAGACATATTTTGGTAGCAGTTCTATGCAGTTCTGGGCAGGCCCCATTCGTGCACCCTGCGCACTGCCCAGGAACCGACGAGCGCTCCATTATGCTCCACTCGAAGATCTGGCTCCCTTGCATTCACTCTTCGTGTTCAAAACCCTACCTGCCACCTCCAACCACAACGGCCTTGCTGGTACTGGTGCTGATTCTGCTGGTAGAGTGCTGTGTTTCTAACGCCCTGCCATGGTGACTTCAACCTGTAGGGGCGCCGCAGCAGGGGGTGGTGTTGGGCGGGGGTGGGGGAGAAAATAACCTGCGTCAAGAGGCGCAAGACTACGGAACCAGTCCGCTTTACAGTGCCTCAAAGAAACCCTGGCCTCGCTACACATTGGTAGGAGGCGGGAGCGATGGCGCCCAACCCCATCGGTGTGACGGGGCTTCAACAATCGACAAGGCAGCTGAACAGGCTTGACTCGCCCAAACGAAAACGGACCAATGGGAGGAGGGTTGACATATCCACGCGGAGGCGGCGCGGGCAGGGAGGCAAGAGCGGCGCGGGAGTAACAAGCAGGTACATGTGGCAAGACAACATGAAAGCTTCGGCATCTCGGCAACACTTCGCAAACCTGAAAAAGATGAAACTCTCAACCGCCCAATGAGTGTCACCATGAGCAGTGTCACCATGAGCAGCAATCCTCAAGCTGAGACAAATGGCCGATCGTCTTTCTCGCGGCCGTCTGCTTGTCTGTGTCTGAAGCTCTTGCGTGCGGCGTCAGCTCGTGATTCCCTGCCCAGGGGAGCCATGCAATATGCACTTTTGACTTGAGGCCGCGTCCACGCGGAGTTGAATCCTTACGTGCCCAGTGCCTCTCGGCGACACATCTGCGTTCCTCAGCAGAGCGTATTCCGCTGCCATCGCACGCGCGAAGTGACTGCCGGCCAAGGAACTGGTGCTCTCTTCGAAATTCTGTGCTTCTGGTGCTGTTCGAAAACACAACCCCTACCTAAGGCTGGATTGCAAGTGTTTGGGCCAACGGCTATGACAAGCTCAGGTTCCTGATTTCATACATGTGCGTGGTCAAGAAGTTGAGGGTGACCTAGCGAAGGTCAAAAGCGCTCGAGCATGAACTTCAAATCCTGAGCCTGACAGCGTGGCCGTGTGGAGCCCGGAGAAGCTGATCATGAGAAGCAATGCGAAAGGATTGCGAGGCCAGGCGATGCCGATCATTCGAAGGCACGCAAAGACAGGCGAAGTCACGCGAAGCCCAGCGCCTCGCAACCCTCAACCCCTCAGCCGCCCAAACCCCAATAACCCAAAGGCACTTCATCTGTACATGTCCATTTTACTTGCAGTAGTTGTAGTGTTTGTTTTCCCTTTTGCTGTTAGGCTCCGGAAAGTCTTGAGCAACACTTTTGAAGACTTATGTACAGTAACAACGATGTAGGTGCTGTAGCCCTACAAATTTGCGCAAGTCCTAAACATCTTGTCTTTACTGTGGTGAAAACGAACTCCGCCTCTCGTTGCAGAGCAGGGACGGAGGGGATTAGGCGTAGGGCGACCCTGGTGCAGGTTTCCTAGTTTTCAATTGGCAGGACCGCCAAACGATCGCGTGGCTGGTGAGCCCGGCTCTGCGCCTCTATGGCTCATGGATCTGGGCCTATGCCCAGGCCTCTGTTGAGTCTTTGGGATGGACTGCTCAGTTGGCGACTTGGCTAATGTCGCCCTCAGGCGTTACCGCCCTGGGCTCTTCCCTCCCTCCCGCCCCGGGGGAGGGGCGGGTCGTTCCCAGAAATCCAGAAGAAAAGAAAAAGGCGGGGGGTTCGGCGGAAGAAAGGGCAGCTTCGTACTTGGCCTTTTGTCAGGCCTTCTCTCACGAGGCAGCCTTCCGGGCTGCTTGGGAGCCGCTCAAGGAGGCAGGGGGGATCGAGTCGGCCGTGAAGGCCGTGAAGAATGTCAGGGTGAATCGGCTGGGGGACCACCTGAGAGCAGCCAAGGAGAAGAGCTTCAAAGGGCTGTCCGAGACCCACGCAGAGTACCTCAAGCACGTGGCAGCAGAACGTGGCAGCAGATGGGAGCAGGCGGGAACAGCCCTTGGCAAGGGAGGAGGCGAAGAACCACGGGTCCGTGCATGGCTACGAGGAAGAGTTGCCTCAGAAGGCGTGGGCCCTTCTTCGAGATGCGCGTGTGATAGAGAGCCCACTCGGGAGAGTCCCCACAGAGGGTAGGCCGATCAACGACATGCGCCGGCAGAATGAAGCTGCATCTATTTTCAATCACCCACCAGCCCCCCAACCAAGACACCATGCAGTCGCACGACAAGCATTGTGGTTGGTGGAGGGCTCGACATCCGGGCATCCCACAGAGATGTGTGAAGAGGAAGGTCCCTTGGCTTTCAACTGGCATTTTCCAAAACCCCGCGATGTACCCGAGTTTTGCCGGGTTTCCTGGGGAATTTATAGCCTGGAGTGCCGCGGCCAAAGGTCACCATGGGTCGTTCCGCCCCTGCTGCCCTGAGTTCGATGACGTAGTCCCGTTCGAGTCGAAGTGGCTCATGGATGATGGGGTGGTTGTTGAACCAATGGTAGGAACACGCATTCAGCAATCACACCATGCGACTGGTGTGGGGGCCTGAAGGGGTCAATATGGAGAAGATGACAGAGGAAGGCGAACTTTTGGGGTCTCCATATGAACTTCGATACCCTGACCGTTACGCTTCCAGAGCCCAATCGGATCAAAGCCAAGTGCCTCGTCAACAAGCCCGCTCTAGCCAGAGGCAACAAGCAGCTCCCCCTCGGTTTGCTGCAGGAGGTGATTGGATGTGCGCAGTACTGGTCGTCAGCGGTGTGCCCGGAGATTGTCCCGCACTTGCCATCCCTCTATTTTCTCCTTGAGGGTAACTAACCTGCAAGGTGCCGGGAAGGCCTCCAAAGGACGCAAGCAAGACACATTGCTGCAAATTGAAGCTGCTTGAGAAGACGAGGCGCTCCGCCGATGGGAGGACTTTGGAATGCCCGTGGCTTCGTGCGGTTGCAACTGGAGTCCCCCCTCACCACCAGCTTTACGGCCACTTTTGAGAAGCTGTTACCTTTAAGGGAGTGCCTAGCCCTCCCAGGTGTTTCTGCCAGAACGCGGATCATCGGAATTGGAAGGACCGAGTCTTCCATGCCTCGGAGACCGGAAGGTATACAGAGGCCCTGCAAGGTATGGCTGAAGCAGGACATGAATTGGAGATTATATCCATCATGGAGCTTCTAGTATTCGTGGTGCTAGCCTGTGGCCATTGGGATGTTGATCTGGTCTTCTATGTGACCGACACTGCCAATATGCGCTCCTGGCTTTACAGGAGAAGGCCCCGGAACCGAGTCGCTAGTCTGCTGGTGCGCCTTGCGCCTTGTCCAGAGGTTAGAGATCGAGAAGAATTCCTCTGTCCATCCGATTTACATCCGGACATACCGCAACCAGCTAGCGGACTGGCGTAGTAGGGAAGATCTAAACCAAGCTCGCCAAGAGCTAGAGCACCAAGGTTGGTCCAGTACTAAAGGCCAGATCCCTTGAAAATCCTTCTTGCAGGATGCTGCTTGTCATTCGTTGGTGCTGCCGGTCATAGCGGATGTCCAGGCAGGTGACAACACATGCGTATCAGGGTGCGCAAGTGAATAATCGACTCTGCCTACGACTCGCGGGCGTCGAAGGCGGGCTGTGCTTTTTCCTTTCACCACGGGTGCTCGTTGTGTTATTTCCGTTGTTTGCATCCCAGCTTAGGCGCTTGCGTGCGCGTGTTGTGGTCCCGAGTCTGCCTACGGCTTTACTAGCTCCAAAAGTACATGGGGCGCGAATAAATGAGCTATCACTTGAGCAACCCTCTAAAGAGGCTTGTTGCTCGAAGTGCAAGCGGGCCATGCGTGCGCAAACACAAGAACCACCAACATCTTCAGCAACTAACGTCCGAACGCCACCACTACTCCAACAAAATCTCCCGAGCTGTGCAGATTTGATTTACACGAATCTACACTCTCACTTGGTCAGCCGCTGTTTCCTCTGCGGATAAGAGGCGCTCGAAGGGAAAGCAGTACTTTCACGGCTGTTGTCTTGCTCGACCGTTCGGATGCCGTCCAGCCGGCAATTTCAGAACATCCGCTGTGCAACGGTCACCGGTTTGCTGCAGCACATGCTTCAAGCCTGTGAGGGCTTAGCCCTGAGGCTATTCACGTGGCGGTGGCTACCAGGCGAGACTTCTCCGAAGTCTTCAGCTCGGTTGATGACATTAACGTATGTCGCCAAAAGACCACGGCATTCTGGCCGTTCTTAAACGGATCATAAGTAGAGCCAGGGTCCACTCACATGGAGAATGTCTCACTGCGAAGGTCGAAGCCGTCGTCGCTAAGGAGGCTAAACGCCTGCCGCGAGGTACTGGAAAGGGGTGGTTTTTGGCAAGACTAGAGTGAAACAGCACTGGCTAGGGTGACTCGTTGATTGGAGGCGCCCAGGTGCCTGGGGAACAAAGCCCCGGAAATCCTGAAGGTCCATCGAGGCGTTGTGCGAACTGAGCTCGTGCATTTCGTTTTCGATCATGCCATCATCTGCTTCGTCTTTGCTCGCTGCTGCCGCCGCATCCTGCGCAGAAGAAAAATCTCTCAACGAAATCGCACACCTAGTCAGACGAGGTCTGGAAATCTCTGGCCCCAAGCTCGCTGTTTTCGAGCCTGTCCTTGTAGCGGTGCAGGCGCCCGGCAATCTCCGCAACTTGCCTCTGTTGAAGCCCTTCTGAAGCCAGCGGGGAGAAGGGCAAGGCCAGGACGTTCAGCAAGTCGCGGTAAACCTGAGCTGCGCGAGCTGCGCGAGCACATGGAAAGACAAACATACACGAGATTACACGAGGAGAGTCTCACATCGTGAAGAGAAGGAGCGCTGAAGAGGTTTCTGGGAAGAGTGGTGGCTGGGTCGCTGAGTACGCCTCCAACGTACTCCTCCTCAGTCGCCATCTCCAAGCTTTCAATGCTCGGAAAGTCGAAGTGTGTGTCAGCAATCACAGACACCAGCTCCAAGCTCCGACCGCTCTGCGAAGGGGAATCGGCGCTCAGCAAGATCTTGGCAAAGGTCTGGTCGCGAAAAATTCCGCGAAAAAGCAATACGACCAAGTAGTAGGCAAAGGGTTTCCTGGACTGTGGCTGACAGCTGGAACAATCAAACAAAAGTTTCCGGCGTTGATTCTTGCACGGCGGCGTCCGCCGTTCTTGCATCCATGTCGCGATTGACCCTTCCTACTTCCAAGCCGATTCCCTGTTGACCTGGTCGCTTCTTCAACATCAACGGTGGGAGACTTTGCTGTCTTCTGGTTGCCTGCGCCTGTGTGTCGCACGCATAAGTCTTTGACTAGGGGGAGCCGCGCGTGGGCGAACACGACTCAGCTTGTAGACAACAACTGCGCCGCGAACACAGCTGCGCGGGCTGATGTCAGGGCAACAACACGACCTCTAGCACACCCTTCTTGCTTTTCGTCAAAACCCTCTGTCGCTCTTTGCCTTGCCAGGGGTTCTAAAGTGCATGCGGACCGTGCAGGAACTCACCTGAGTCATGGCTCGTTTCTTGGCTTTGCTTTGCTTTGCTGGGGGCTTGGGCTGCGAGCAGTCTTCGCGATCCACGCTGTCACGCCGCCTCATCCATCATTTTGAGGGATGGGCCGGGCTGTACCAAGAGGCTTCGCTGTTGGGGGCTGTCTCTTACTCTCTTTCCGAAAGTGTTGCTATTTCTTTGTTCAAGGCTTGAGGTGTCGGCAGTCCACTATTTATCTCGCGCTCTTTCGCTGTCCGTCTCCGGTTCAAGTGTGACTTGGGGAGTTGGCGCGGAAAGGCTGTGCACTTCCGCGATGCGCTAGACTACCCTGACTCGCCCTATACTCGGACCTTCACATTGACAAGTGGCTTCAATAAGAAACCCAGACTAGCCCGGCTACCCAGGGATTTTCGTATCCAGTGCTACCGCTGTGCTTAAGTGAACCTGCAACTTCCCCCGGCGAAACAAGGCTCAGTCGACGCTGAGACGTCTCTGGCTCTTTGTTTGGCTTTGACGTTCTTTGAGCTCTCGCCCTGTCTCGCTGTTCGCAGAATGCATTCACAAGACCTTACGCAGTGGTTCCCTTCGAAGCAACTCCTCGAATGGTAGCTTATTCCAGTTGGGATGACGTAGGCATCCCTTCGATCCGGCTTGAGGCTGTCTGCCTGATCCTAAAGAGTGTTACAGGGAGGGCCCGTAAAAGCTTTCCAGCCAGGCTGCCAGTTGGACATGTGCCGTGCGTTGTGCACCACGGCGCATTCCACGTGCAGGTGAGCCATCAGCACCAGCGTGAAAACTTCACAAGCAGACAAGCACTCTGCATCCGTCACGGAGCTTGTAACTAAAATCCGGGCTCTTGCAGGGATTGAAGGGAAGGCTTGTGAAGAGGACGAGGACAAGATATTGAGTTGCGTCAGTTGCGTAGATCTGAGGGCAGGTGCCAGGCCACACAATCGCAGCATGTCGACAACCGCAGTCTCGCGGCTGGTGACCTCAGCCCCAAAAGCCCTCAAGAAAGTCTTTTTGGCCCTACGTTTCACACTCGAAACTTGTTGCCTCTCCATTTGCGCGCCCGCATGTTACCTGCTTTCGAAGAGCTGGACCAAACCGGGGCATCTCCAGAGGAATCAACTCATGCTGCAACCAATCATAGGCCGCATGCACGGCATCGATCTCCACGCCGTAGTTGGCAAGGATTTGCTTCTGCTGAGGCGTCCACAGACTTGGAATCATCTTCTGTGCCTCATCTGAGAGCGGCCGGAAGCCATCGCAAATGAGCGGCACCGTGGTGATCTTGTTCATCCACGCGGTCGTGATTTCTCCACCACACCAAACCCGGCGAAGCAACTCCGGTGTCAACACGACCACGACACTTTTCGTTGAAGTTCGAATGATGTCGAAGAGGAAATCCAAATTCTCCAACTGGTCGCAATCCAAAAACACACGCGTGGAAGTGTGCCGGGCAATTAAGATCTTCATCAGTCGGCACAAGCTTCCCGCGCCACCTTTGTGGTGGCACAGGAAAATGCCAAACAGGAGCCTCTTCTGGAAGTGCATCATGGCTGTCCGTGCAAGTGCACTCAAAGCCACGACTAGGATTCCAAGCACAGGGATGCAAAGCAGCCAGCTGAGCACAACAAGAGCGTCTTTATCGCTTGTCTGCAAGAGCGGAGCGGCACCCAATAGAGTCACCAGAAGAAAGGAAGTCAAAAGGAAATCAACCAGATTCGCTCTTGCAGTGCGCCACGGACACAAGTGTGCCTGAATTGCTGTGCTTGCAAGCAAGACTGCACCCATAAGCGGAACCTGGAGCGATGGAACTCCGACGAGTATAACCTTGGCGAAAGTACTAGCTACAAGTCACTAGTCAGAGATGGCAATGATGAAACACAAAAGAGGCTAACAGAATGCTTGTCCGTTTGTGCAAGCAACAGGCAGAAGGGCGACCAGGCCGTTGCGATAGAGAAGGACAAGGCCAAAGTAATAATTTGCTGGCTTGAAGCGGTGGAAGAGGAATCGGTGCTTGTTCACCATGCGAAGGCCTCTCCCTGTAGCCACACGCCGCGGGTACATTATGATGGCGAAAGTGGCCCATGCCAACACAGCAGCAGGCTGCGACAGAAATCCTTGGCAGCCAACAAGCAACGCTTCCCAGTCACACTAGTCCTAGCCACTGAAACACAATTAGGGTTGCCAGAGTCCAAGCTTCCAATCACGGCCAATGCAACAAGCACAGAGTGCTCGTCGGACTCGTAGCAAACAATTCCAGGGTCGTTTGACATGGAAAGCCGGCCGTCTGGATTTGGCACGCACTGAAAAGGCATAATTATAGTCAGGGTGATGGACAAGAAAAATGCAAAGAAGAGCAACCCACAATGGTTCAGGATGGTGTCCATCGGCTTGGGACGCCCACATAGCTTTGACACCACCCAGCTGCACAACAGAACCTAAATTGGGTTGACTTTCTGTGTGTGACTGATTGTCGCTAGCATACGGAAAACGGAAAGACATCCTGCCAGAAAAGAAAATGTTCCGACTGGGTCGCCGAGAAGCACCACATGCAGCTGGACAGGCAAGCATTTGACTAATGAAATGCAGAGCAGGAGTATCTGTTCCATAGAAGCACGTGATGCGTATGATGTGCAAATCAAAGGCGAAGACCCTTGAAAGGTCAACAAGAGTCTTTACCGGCTCCTGCCACTCCAATGCTAACTCACGGATGGAACTCAAAGATTGAACTGCCATCACCAGCTGACCTTAAGCAGGTCAGATGCCGATTCCGTGCATATGCTGCAATGGTGCGTGTGCTTCCGGCTTGTCGACTGAGACCAGAACTCGTGACGGCAAAGGCTGTCAGCGTGTTCAGGCCTTGGCAACTTGGGGGGGGGGGGGGTGGGGGCATGATCTGACGTTCGGGGCATCTTGGCGAGAAGGGAGCAGGATCCGGAGAGGATGCCCGCAAAAGCAAGACACGCCGGATGTGCCAAGAACCGCAACAATGTCACGGGAGGGGAGATG
Source organism: Symbiodinium sp. CCMP2456 (assembly GCA_905221635.1). NCBI lineage: Eukaryota > Dinophyceae > Suessiales > Symbiodiniaceae > Symbiodinium > Symbiodinium sp. CCMP2456. Next base: position 69,925 of record CAJNDV010010413.1, read on the forward strand.
CACTAAAGACAAAGGCGGCAAAGGCTTGGACATGCTTCGGCCTGGCTGCTCACTTGGTTTGGCTCCAAGCTGGAGATGCTGAGAAGGAACAGCCCAACAAGCACCACCATCAGGAAGAGGAGAGTGGGAAGGATGTCTACCTCGCCACAAGGCTCACAGCCGCCTTCTGTTGGGAAATACTTTTCCTTGCAGTTGTTGCAGGCCAGTCCCTCCCTGCCGGGCGCGCAAAGGCCAAGTGGCCCCGCTGGGCATTCTTTCTGATCTCGGCAGCGGAGCACCACAAAGTCACACTGGCCAGCGCCGGAAAACTCCGTCCAGAAGCCACCCCGTTGCTGAGGGATTTCCGAGCCAACTGGGCAGTCGAGTCCCTCAACGCACGGTGTGCAGCCACGACTCTGGCACATGAAGGAACCTTCGGGACAGAGGCATTCGTCCTCCTCAACTGCACCACTGTACAGCGTGATCTGGTTCTGTCCACAGGGCATGCATCGGGCGCCCTTTTCCGAGGGCATGTAGCTGCCAGGCTCACAGCGCGTGCATGCTTCCATTCCTTCTCTTGGCGCCTCGAAGCCTGGCTGGCACGGAGTGCATTCGACCGAGCCCACGTCACGGGCAGCAGTACCCCTGGGACAGGGAAGGCAAGCCGTGAGACCTGTGCTGTTTGCGAAGGTTCCCCTTGGACATGCAAGAGAGGGAGCCTGAGGCCCCCCAAGGCAAATTTGACCCCTTGGACATTCCATGCATTGAGTCGAGGATATGTCCTTGTAGAAACCGGGGTCACAGGAATAGAGCTCCGGCGGAGGCTGCGACGCTTGGGATCCATCCATCCACACCAGCCCATCAATGAAAGAAAAGTTCAAGGTCGAAGCGCTGAAGGACGCTGCGACTGCAGCCTCAACGGCAGATTGCCCTTGAGGAGTTTGGGTTGCTTTCATGTTCCAGAGCTGGTATGCGCACAAGCGGTCGCCATTCTCGTCGAAGCTCACCTGAGTCAAAGCTCACGGCAAGACATAGCCCTTGCTGCCTTAGCCGCTAGCTCGCTCTAGTTGGAGCTACCCTTCGGCTCTATGGACCGGGCCTCACCGGAGACTCCTGTGAAGCTCGTCCTGCGCATTTCCTGAAGAAGTACTTGGCCCCGAATGGCATCAGCTGCCACTCCAGCATGCAAGAGCCGATTGATGGCGATGATGAAGGTGTAGACTGCATCGAAGGCAAAGGCTGCATAAGCTGAAAGGTCTGACAGATCCGAGAGCACCCTCTCGACAGATCCATTTGCCAATGGCTCTCTCATCTTGTCCAGCCTCGTCTTGAAAAGCTTAGACGCAGGCGGAAGCTTGGACATCCAGTTCTACGCAGCCACACAGCGAGAAGCAAGGCTTTTCACGTTATCCCAAGCTTCATCGTGAGCTACAGCCCCATGCCATGAAAACCACGTAGTGGGTGCCAACTGGCTAGAACCGTTTAGGAAGAGTTCTCTTACCGTTTTGCGAATTATCACCAGACTTGGCACCGAGCGAGAAACCCTGGGACTCTGGCCGAGGAACCTGTATGTCGCCTGGCTCTCTGCACCCAAAATATCCTCCGGTTCAAGCATGTCCCAGAGCCGCTTGAAGTCAGGAAATCGTTCGCCTCGTCCATCTGACAAGAAGAACATAAAGCCAACAGGCAGAAGTCCAGTTATCCTGGAGGATGCCATCGTGTCTGCACCGAGGATCTGCCAGTTCGCACTCAACATACCCTCCTCTCCGAGAATAGGAATGACTCCCGCGGCCATGGACTGGGTCAGCATCAAGATGATGAAGCGGGAGCCCATGCGCCGAGCTATTCGTACCACCCTCCGGGCCTCCTGCTCTTCAAAGAGATCTTTGAGGCCTTGGCCCTGCACTCGGTGTTTTTCATCGTCGGCCTGCGCCAGCTCTGTCAGGAAGGTGTACAGACCTTGGCCGTAGCTCTCCGTGGTGTAGAGGCAAGTCGCCAGCACCACCTGAAACTGCAAAATCCATCTCCAGATGGCCAGAGCCTGGATGTTGTCAGGTGGGGCTGTTCGCAAGAAGTAGGGGTAGGAGTCCTTGTTGGACAAAGCAAAGCTCGTCGCTGAGAAGGACACCTGAGGTACTTGCTGAACGGCAGCCATGGTGGCAATTGGCATGCTGACTGAAGACAAGCTCGCTCCGATGAGTCCGCTAACAGCTTGCTCACCATCCAGGCCCAACATCATGTCCAAGGCTGTGGCCACACCTATGTCTTGCCTGGCGTGTGTTGTCCCGATGCGAAGCCCTATCTTCCTTGCGTCGGGATGCACTCCGGGAAAGGGAACTTCCAGAATCGGCGGGCCAAAGCGAGATGCGACAGAGGCATTCCAGTTCTTCTGGAAGTCCAAATGGGCGGCGACGATGGCTACGAGTAGGTCAGGCTCGTAGGCCGTCCAGGCGCCCAAAGCTCCCAAAGACAACTCAGATCTGCAGAGTCGCAGAGCACAAAGAGCAAGAGCCCACACTCGAGACATCACCTCCAAAGACACAGACACGAGCAAGAGAACAAAAATGGCTGAGTATCTAGGTACTTTGGGCTGGGCTAGCTCTACCAGTGCCCGCATTCTGCCGAAAGAGAGAGGGCAGAACCACAGCGACCCGCCTGCAAGGAGGCATCAGCAGCAAGGCTACGTCCCCTAAATCGCTGTCCTCGCAGTGATCTTGAGCATTCGTGAACCATTGAAACGACGTGATCTTATACTCTGTGCTGTGGAGGCACGGGACTCTCAAGGCTGCAGTCTCGCTCGCGTCTCCCTTCCGCTCCCTAAACCCCACTAGGGGCTTAGTGGCGGCTGCTGCCGTTTTCTCGCTGCCCTCGCTTTGCTCGCAAAGGACTAAAACTCTGGTCACGTGCCAGCTCGGACGTGCCGTGACGCCTTGACTTCGTCAAGTGCCCCTGGGGCCAAGTGCAGGCTGAGCAAGGGTAAGCCTGGCATGCTACAATGCTACATGAACATCACGAGTGCTCCATCTTAAGGCTTAAGGCCTAGTTGCCTTTTGGCGGAATGGCCATTGCTCAGAGATGGCACACTATGACTATGACTCTGACTATGGCCTGCCCGTATCTCGGGGTCAAATGGACAATGAGTCGCTTCTCAGCGACAGGTCCGCATGCACCTCGGTGACACCTTCTGGGTCCCCTAAATCCCCTCCAAGTTCCCCCTCCCCCGCATTCCCCGCATCCCAGGCAAGCGTGTCGGAGTTCTTTGCGCCCATATCTACCTCCGCCAGTCTCGCATCATCTGCCTCGTCGAGACTGGCCGCCTTGGCCGGCTCCTGCATAGCAGGGCCCGATAGCTATCGGTAGGGCTTTCTTGGGGCCAAGTAGGCCTGGGACGCCGCGGGGCCTTTTTCCGGGAACGTTTGACTTGGATGTCCTCGTACCTATGCATGCGGTGAGCAACCTCTGCGACTTGCTTGTGCTGAAGGCCCTCGGATGCCAAAGGCGAGAAGGGCAAAGCCAATACCGTGAGCAGCTCGCGCTGTGCCTCGATAAAACTTGCCGAGATCCAACGAGTCGTGGTTTGGGCCTTTGGGCTGTCGGTTCTATTCTGGAGACAAAGTGTAACCGAGGGCTACAGTATGTGCTGCCGAGTGAACTTCAGCCAGCTGCTGGGACGGGCTAGAAGTCTCTTCGGTGAGGGTTCTTCGAACGGTTTTCAGATCGCCGGAGCCGTCGACGGAGTCCTCGAGCGACGGGAAGTCAAAGTGCGAGTCCGCCAGCACCGTGACCAGCTCCAGGCGGCGCCCTGGAGCCGCGAAGGCTGCAGTCAAGATCCGCTGGAAGCCGGCATCCCGGAAAATGCCGCGAAAGAGCAAAACCACCAGGTAATATGCGTAGGGCTTCCTGAAGGTCTAGGAGTCTAGCTGAGTCTAGCTCAAGCGATGATCAGACTCCGGTTAAAAACCTTCGACATGCTACAACTGTAGTCCCAGAGGGCCACATCACCATGTCGGCTACATACTGTATGTCTTCCGATTCAATGCTCACTTCATCCCTCTTAGCTGGCAAAGATGAGGCTTGGTTTCTCTCCCCCAAATCTTGCTAGATGAGGCAAGGCTCCAATGAATCATCTGCCGGGAGCCGTGGACGACTGCACACTCCACTTGCAAATAGGCCTGCAAACAACTCACTCAACTCAGTCCAGTAACCCGCTTACACGTCATGCGCAGCGTTAGCATCACTACAAGTACAAGTAGCACCAGCTGTCAGCATGCGGGTCTGTAACGTGCACTGCACCCTCTCTCCTGAAGCATGATCTGGAAGACTTCGCATGCAGAGAGGCATTCGGCATCAGCCACAGAGCTTGTGATGAGAATTCGAGCCCTTGCAGCGTCTGTATTATGTAGGACAGGCGTCGAGGTGATTCGACGCAACCTTGCCGATGGCATTTGCAAAGCATACAAACCGCAGCGTGCCAGCATTTCCAGAACTGCTTCCTCACGTCTGCTCACCTCGGGTGCAACTTGCTGCGAGCACAAGCACCGACAAAGGCAACCTCGCTCGGTGCTTCTATGCTGTATCCTCTGATGCTCTCACCGGTTTTTGACTCATGTGAAAGTAGAACTTTCTCGGTGGCCAGCAACCCCTCGTCGACAGACGACGAGAACGGTTGTGGCTGATGGCAGGGGTCCGGCGCTCTTGACGCAGACTCGGAAGCTTTGCTCAAACCCTTCCTGCATCCTAGCTTGCAGGCAATGCTTGCAAGAAAACTGTCTGTTCTTGCCTTCTGGAGTCTTATGCTGGGTCGTCTAGCCTTTAAGATCCTTTAAGCTTGTCAGCTTCAATCAACCAGTACAAAATGTGATAGCGAGAATGCCTCAGCTGACAACAACAGAGAACCCAAGCTAAGCACTGCACTGGCCCAAATCGAGGCATCTGGATGCTGGTTAAATCGTTCTGTAACCAGGCGTACGCTGCGTGCACGTCTTCAATCTCCACGCCGTAGTTGGCAAGGATTTGCTTCTGTTGAGGTGTCCACAGAGTGGGAATCAACTTCTGTGCCTCATCTGAAAGCGGCAGGAAGCCATCACAAACGAGCGGCACCGTGGTGATCTTATTTTTCCACGCAGTTGTTATTTCTCCACCACACCAAACCTTAGCTGACGGTTGAAGCCGACTTCAACATCTCAAAATAAAAAATGCCACTGTCCCAAGAAGCCAGTGGCCATCAGCCAAGGCGCCCTGCGCAGCAGTTCCGGCGTCAGCACCGCCGCAACACTGTTCGTTGACGTCCGAATGATGTCGAAGAGGAAATCTAGATTCTCTAACTGGTCGCAATCCAAAAACACACGAGTGGAAGTGTGTCTGGCAATAATGAGCTTCAGGAGTCGGCAAAGGCTGCCTGCGCCGCCCTTGTGGTGACACAAGAAAACCCCGTACTGAGCGGCTGGGTAAAAGTGGCGGAGCGCCACCCTGGAAAGACCGGCCAGTCCAACGAGAAGCAAACCGAAGATTGGGACACAAAGGAGCCACCCCAGGACCTGAGAGGAATTCTGGAAGTCGATGCTCAACAAAGGCGCAGCCCCCAGCAAGATCACCAGCAAGAGCACCGTCAACAGCATGTCAACGACCTTGGGCAGTCTAGAACCAGCCTTCTGATTTCTTGCAGGTCTGAGGACTAGAATCAGAAACCTGCGAGCACAATCAAAGCGCGATGCATCCAGAAACCCAAGTTCCTACCCCAGTTCAGCTAAGTCCTCGGAGCGCACGTGCAGTCCCTGTAAGTCTGTAAGAGTCTCAAGAAAACCTTTCCGCCTGTCGGCACTACGTGTAACGTGTGATCGGCGTGAGGCACAAAGCGACTCGCCGGGACGGTGCGGGTCAGTTGATCCCGTAGGTCAATGAGACGACTTATTCGGCCTACATAATGGCTTCTTGATTATGATTCCATGGTTCATGCCGCTGTGTAGGTATACATGAAGGTGAGTTGGACGAATCGGGTCCGCACATTTGCTTGCACCGTCCGCCAGGGGTAGGTCCTCACTTGCAGTGCAAGGCTGGCGAGAAGGATGGTCCCCATGACCGGTACCTGCAGCTCCACAATGCCAACAGAAAGCACGGGGAGTACTGCCACAATTCCGTTCCGGTACAATAAGACCAAGCCAAAATAGAAGCTCTCAGGCTTGAAGCGATGGAAGAGGAAGCGATGTCGGTGCACTTGTCGTAAGCCGCTCCCACTGGCTACACGTGATGGATACATGAAAGTGGCGTGGGACGTCCATGCTAAAATCACCGCTGGCTGACTTAGAATGCCTGCCACCGCCAAGGCCACCAGGACCGCATGTTCTTCGGACTCATAGCATATGATGCCTGGGTCTGAAACCATCGAAGTGCTTCCGTCGGGATTCCGAGCGCATCGAAAAGGAATCAAGCTTGTCAAAGCGATGGAGAGGAAGAATGCGAAGAACAGCAACCCGCACATGTTCACGACGCCTCAGTTCCGACAAGATTGAGCAGAGAGAAACCTAGCAGCCTCAGCCGCTGCTACCATGGACCCTGGAATATTCGGCAAAAACTAGTCCAGAGTATGCAGAGTAAGATGCTATCCGGCGGTCGGTGCCGGCCACATAACTTCATTCCCAACCAGGTCGCCAGAAGCACCGCGCATCCGAAGGGGCATACTAGGATTTTACTCAAGAACTTCAGTGAAGGACTGTCAGTACCAAGGAAGCATGAGATTCTGATGATGTCGAAATCGAAGGTAAGGAGTCTCGTTAACTCCACGATGGTCTTGGCTGGTTCTTGCCACGCGATGGCAAGCTTCCGGATGGATCCCAAAGCTTGAATGGAAATAATGATCTGACTGAAAATCGCAGCTGCCGTGAGAACATTGAGACCTTAGGCTCAGAACTCGAAAAGAAAGGGTTCGGGGCCCACCACCTCCCTGTCTAGATTTGGAGTAAAAGAAAACTGATTCCTTTCTGCCGCGGTGGGGCTTTGTTGATTCGGGTCGACATGCGTGCAAACGAGAACGAGCAACAGACTCAACGCCAGCAGTAGAACCAAGATTGTAGGAAGCACATCGGCATCTGCACATGCTTGACACGTCCCATCGTCGCCAGGAAAGTGGTTCTCGTTGCAGTTATTGCATGCAAGTCCTTCCCTGCCGGATGCACACACGCCAAGCGGCCCCGGCGGGCATTCTGCTTGATCTCGGCAGCGGAGGACACTGAAGTCGCACTGGCCAGGCCCTGAACTCTCTGTCCAGAAGCCACCTACTTGATGGGGTGTCCCCAGGCCAGTGGGGCAGTAGAGTCCCTCAGGACACGGGATGCATCCACGAGCCTCGCACATGAATAAGCCTTCCGGGCAAACGCATTCCGATGCAGCCTCGGCCCCGCGGAAAAGTGTGGTCTGGTTCAGTCCGCAGGGCACGCATCGGGTGCCCTGTACAGAAGGCATGTAGCTGCCCAGCTCACAGCGCGTGCAAGCCTCCATGCCCTGCATCGGAGCTTCGTAGCCTGGCTGGCACTCCGTACACTGGACCGAGCCAACTTCACGAGCAGCAAAGCCCTCCAAGCACAACAAGCAAGAGGTCATTCCTGTCTCGTTTGTGAAAGTTCCTTTCGGACAGGCCCGAAACTGGGCATCAACTCCACCCGGACACATCGTACCTCTGGGGCAGGGTCGGCATTGACGCGACAGCTCCTCTTTGAAAAAACCAGCATCGCAAGCTAGCAAGTCTTCTGGTGGATTTGCACCTGGAAGACCATTCATCCATACTAGCCCGCTTCGACTCCGAAAAGAGAACTCGAGCGCAGATGTGCTGAAGATGGCTACAGAGGATGCCACAGGCGCGAGCGCGTCCCCCTGCATGTTCAGAAGCTCGTATGATGCTAGACGATCCCCGTTGGAATCGAAGCGCACGTCACCTGAAACACCACTGAAGTTCATGCCTCTCAGCTCCTCGAGAAGCGCCTGGCCCCTGACGGCATGCTCTGCAACCCCTCTGAGGAGCATCTGGTTGATGGCAATGATGAAGGAATACGCAGCATCGAAAGCAAACGCATGGTATGACTGCACGGCGGCGGATAATGTCGCGTTGGAGACTTCGGCCAAAGGTGTTCTCATCCTGCCAATGCCGTACCTGTTAGCAACGGCAGCCATTTTGTTCTCTTAGCAAGGCGCGGGGATTTTATGGGACTTTTGCCGAGGTGCCTGGCTTGAGCGTCGCTTCCCAGAAGGTCTGAATAACCCAGTGTCGACCAAAGATCTCTGAATTCGGAGAACTTGGAGCCTTGTCCCCGGGCGACCACCATCATAAAGCCCAGGGGCAGGAAGGCGTGCGCAGTAGGCCAGGCCAGGGTATCTGAGCCGATTGCTTGCCAATCTGAAGCCAGAAGTCCCTCCTGGGCCATTACCGGCATCAGTCGTGGAACCATGCTGAACTCGATCAAGAGCACCAGGAAGTGAGAGCCAAGGCTCTTCGTCTGCTCCAAAGACCTTCGAGCCTCCTCTTCTTGAAAGGCATCGGGCGGCATGTAGCGTACAGCCTGGCCTACCAGCCGTAGCCTGCCGGAAGCACTTTGGGCCTGTGCACCGAGAGCTTTGAATAGCGATTGGCCATAGGCCTCTTCGGTATATAAACAAATTGCAAGCGGCACATCGAACTCGAGGATCCAGTTCCAAAGCACGATCGCTTGAACAGTGTCCGGAGGCACAGTTCTCAGGAAGTAGGGATATGCGTCTTTGTTCGAAAGGAGGGGGCTAGTTGCGGAGAAAGAAATCTGTGGAATCTGCTGCACGGCCGCCGTTGTTGCCATGGGCAGCGCGACGGACGAGATGGCAGGGCCGATCAACCCGACGATAGGCTCTTCCCCATCCAAGCCGAGGACCATGTCAAGAGCTGTAGCGAGTCCGACATCTGCTTTTCCCATTGTAGCACCGAAACGGAAGGAGACGTTAGCCATTTGGGGGTGGATCTGCGGAATGCCAACGATTGGATCCCCTAGCCTAGCCTGCAAAGTGGAGTCGAAGTTCTTTCGGAAGTCCAAATCTGCACACATCGCAGCCAACAGCAAATCAGCCAATTCCACCCAAGGGCCGAGGACTCCCAGCACCAGGCTCTGGCATCCCAGAAGGCAGTGGAGGAGCGCAGCTAAAGCAAGGCTCCGGGCCATGGCCATGGCCATCCACTCGGACTCGGAGCTGAAAAGGGATTCTCTTTCTCTCTACCTAGGTAAAGCTAGGGCAGCTAGGGCCTGGGCTTCCGACAACGGAAAAAGGCCTCTCTGATGCATCTGATGCATCCTCTGTCCCTCTGTCCCTAGACTCCGAACAGTCGAGCCGCGACTTCGGGCTCTGGGCGAGGAGTTAGCAAGCATAGCTTGAACGTTTTATCACAAACCCTTTGCGGGCAACCCACACTGCACATGCCTGGCAGGAGCGCCGTGGAGCGCTCTCGCGGTGCTTGGGGGTGCAGGGGGGGAGGGGGAGGCTTGGTGCTTTGTAGGGGTATTAGAGCAAAATCGCCTCCAGCTGCGAGCATTTGCCTTGTTTTCTGCACTGTGGGCTTGCAACGCCTTCTAGCGTGCGGCGTGCGCAGCATCGCTTTCAGGATGGTTTTCTGCTTGCGCCTTCGTCCCCGGAGCTGTCAGAGTCATCAGGCAATGCCTCGGTAGGTTTGAAGCTTTCCGATACTCCTTGTGTGTCGCACCGCGATACGTCGATACTTGGCGAATCCCCCCGTGCAGTTTGGTAAAGCTCTACGCCGCTACGCTCAGGATCGGACGGCCACAGCAGCCGCTTCCAGCTCCGACACGTAGTTCTGCAGGCGCACGGAGTCCTCGAAGCACACAGAGTCCTTGGCAGATCTCTGCCCATATCCGCTCCTGACGACGGAGCTCGCTGTCCAGTCGACCTCTGCCGGACTTGAGAAGTGAGGCCAATGAAAACTGATGCTCACTACGTCTGGCTGAAGAGGTCTTCGGCTTCTGCGCTGGCGCCGCCATGGATTGCCTGGCGAAAAGATGGTCATGCGACAAAGGTGCACGTCTCCGTAGCCTCGCCTTGCAAAGCTGCGCTGTCAAGACTTCGGCCGAAGGCCTCAGAAAAAGGATTCATACTCTCTAAGTATGTCACCTTACTTTCTGCTACCTTGCCTGACTTAATCGACCTAACCCCTCAATCACTTCGGAGTCCTCTCTGCTGGGTCATCTTTGTGCTCGTCGCCATGGCCGCTTCTTTTGCCCTTCCCCTGACCATGTGTGCGACAACGCCGGAGAACGCACGGAGACATGCAGAGCAGAGGCATTGGCCGCCTTGGCCTTTGCATCCGCCATGGCAGGCACCGCGATGCCGCTTCTGGGATTTCCACTTGAAGTGATCATGGCTGAACTAGTAGCTTGCACAACCGCCTGGCTAACAGACCCACTTCAGGAGGCTGAGCTTTGATCTTCCACGGCCAGAGTGTCGTCTTCAGAGCCGAATCTAGGCCCGGCAGGCTGGCAGGGGTCTGAGTGTTACTTTTGCTTACTCGAAAGCATTGGAGGCCAAGGAAGAAGTTTTTTGGGCACCACGAGCTAGCCCAGCTGCTTCAGCTCGATGTCAACAGACAGGTCGGCATTTGCGGCTAGAACCTGAAACAGCTGAAACTTGGCTGCTTCGTCCGGCGAGAGCTGGGGCACGCCTCGCCCCCATCACGGAATCCAAGACGGCCGGGCACCAGCACGCGTCGCCGCTGGCCGGCACCTCGGCGACTGGCGAAGCTTGAGCCCACAGCGGCCACGGCCATGTCCACTCGGCTGGCCCTCTGGGCCCTCGCGCGCATGCCGAGCATGGCCGGCGCCCATGCAGACAGGACTTCTTCCAGGTTCACGTGCCCATCCACCTCTGATGCAAAGTGAATTCTTCCGTTTTGCCACATACACATCACATTGACATTAAGGCCAAGGCCCAGCCGTCCTTCAGGTCGGCCGCACCAAGCACGAAGCGCCTCCGACAAAAAGATCGCAGCAACAAAAACCCATCTCCCACTATGTTTGATGTCGTCAAAGCTGGGGTGCCGACACCTGCCCTCTTTCAACGACCTGCTGCTGGGAGCCCTGCGACGCTGTGCCCTGCGAATCAGTTTTGAGCCTTGGTTTTGCTTCCCTTGCTGGAGATGTCGAAGCGGAACTCGACCTGGGCAGGTGCCCCCCCCGGCCATGATTTTGCGATGTCATGGCGCCAAGACAAACCAACCCCTGTCCACTGGACTCTACTCGTACAAACTTTTTCCCACCAGCTCAGCTGACAATGTCGCCAATGCAGAGAAATTCGTTCGAAGCAAGAGTGGACCAACACCAAGTGCATAGACATGTAACATAGGGTGTCGTCCTGGGGGCGGTAGCTGGTAGTGCAAGCAGAACCGCACTACCCTTGATGTATCCAGCAACTGAAGAATCAGCACAGCAGCTCAGTTTAACCCTGTGCAAGATCCCTCCGTGGCGAAAGTGGGTTTGGGAAAGCTTTGGATATTTCGAGGCCCGCGCCTCGCGGCCAAGAGCGGTCTGGGAATGCAGCTCAACACACTGTTAATTAGACAAAAAGCGTCGAGTGCTCTCCCGACCTGCTCGACACCGAGAACCACACCTCCTGGGCGACTCAGCTCTGCTACCAGTAAAGTGCTTGGAGCTGCCTTCTCTCTTACTAAGGGTTGCTGGTACTGCTTGAGCCCTTCGAAGCTGTAATTCGGACGGTTCGGAGCTCTTCGTGGCTAATGTCGATTTGCACCCCACTTGTTCAGCCGGGAAGTCCATGCCATGCGCAAATGGTGGCCTGGCATGCATCCTCCTTGAGAGCGAGGACTTTGCCGAAGCGACGGCGCTTGACTAGCAGGAGTAGTCGTCGTCGTAGTAGCCGTCGTAGTAGTAGTAGTAGTAGTAGTAGTAGCAGCAGCAGCAGCAGCAGTTGTTGTGGTAGCAGTAGCAGTAGTAGTAGTAGCAGCAGTAGTAGTAGTAGTAGTAGCAGCAGCAGCAGCAGC
>CAJNDV010010424.1:8663-21145 GCA_905221635.1 Symbiodinium sp. CCMP2456
CCCTAAACCCTAAAACCTATATTCCCTTACTTGGAGGTTCATGGGTAGCTAGAAGTAGGGTTAGAAGTAGGGTAACTATAGTTATAACCTATGTTAGGGGACTTGTAACTCGACTTAGAACTACCCTAAACCCTAAATCCTAAACCCTAAACCCTAAACCCTCAACCCTAAACCCTAAACCCTAAACCCTACCCTATGTTAGGGGACTCATAACTCCACTTCTAACTACCCAATGAACCTCTGAGAAGGCCTCCAGGATCCTCACCCCTCCCTCTTACTGATCCAAAAAATTCCTGCATTGCGTTAGGGACGCTAAACTATGGGAGTTTTGGTCTATACCTTATTATGGGTAATGCTCCTGCATTACATTAAGGACCCTAAACTATGGGAATTATGGTATATTCCTAATTCTGGGTAATGCAGGATTTATATCATCAACTGTCCGTCCCAAGCCTATCACACTTCCCGGATCCTCGAGTTCTGTCCTCCAGGACCAGCTTTTGGGGCTTACGCTGCCCCAGTTTCCCCTAAACCCTAAACCCTAAACCCTAAACCCTAAACCCTAATCCCTAAACCCTAAGTACCTCAAACCCAGCGTCCTGATTTGGGGAAACCGAGCCTGCCGAGCCTGGCGAAGATGCTGCTCTGCCTTCCACTTTTGGGGGCGGCTTCCTGTTTTGGGGGTTTGGAGTTTACGGTTTAGGGTTTGGGTGGCTTCCTTTTTTGGGAGTTTGGAGTTTACGATTTAGGGTTTGGTGGCTTCCTTTTTTGGGGGTTTAGAGTTTAGGGTTTAGGGTTTGGGTGGCTTTCTTTTTTGGGGGTTTAGAGTTCAGGGTTTAGGGTGGCTTCCGTTTAGGGTTTGGAGTTCAAGGTTTAGATGTGGTCCCGGGTTGAAGAGGGTGTAGTTTTGTTTGAAGCGTGCTGGTCCTGGCCGGTGTAGGGTTTGGGCTTTGGGGTTGCTGTCTGGGATGTCGGATTTGCAGCAAAGAGCATGCTTAGGGCTTCAGGGCTACATGGCTCTTCAGGTCCTGAAGCCTTCATTCTAGGCACGGGGGCTAAAGCCTCCTCACCTCAGGATCTCTTCCTCCCAAAGTCTCAGCAAGAATTGCCTGCCCCGAGCAAGAACGATCACGCCACTTAGAGTTTCCCTAAGCCCTAAGCCTGCAAAAACCACCATCATGAGCCCAGAATCTTCCCACCACCAAAGCCCCCCAAAACATCAAACCTATCTCCCCGAAAGCCCCTAAATCCTAAACCCTATAAATCCGTAAACCCTAAATCCGAAGCCCTAAACCCCTAGAAAACCCCCAAATCCTAAACCCTATAAACCCCTAAACCCTAAATCCAAAGCCCTAAACCCCTAGAAAACCCCAAGTCCTGAACCCTATAAACCCCTAAACCCTAAATCCTAAGCCCTAAACCCCTAGAAAACCCCCAAGTCCTGAACCCTATAAACCCCTAAACCCTAAATCCTATAAGCCCTAAACCCCCAGAAAGCCCCTAAATCCTAAACCCTATAAACCCCTAAACCCTAAATCCTAAAACCTATAACCCCCTAAACCCTAAATCCTAGACCCTACACACCCCTAAACCCTAAATCCTAAGCCCCCCAAGGCGCTAAATCCTAAGCCCCCCAAAACCCGACGTTGCAAGGTCTGGTCCTGCCTCCGAGCTTCGTCGCACTCCAACCTGCTCCCAGGCGGGCGGAAGACCTGCCAGAGCTTTGAGGGGTTTAGGGGTTCAGGGTTTTGGGGTTGAGGGTTTAGGGTTTAGGGGTTGAGGGGTTGAGGGGTTTAGGGCTTAGGGGTTTAGGGCTTATGTAGGTTTAGGGGTTTAGGGTTTAGGGGTTTAGGGGTTTAGGGGTTAAGGGGTTTAGGGGTTTAGGGGTTTAGGCTTTAGGGGTTTAGGGCTTATGTAGGTGTTTAGGGGTTTAGGGTTTAGGGGTTTAGGGGTTTAGGGTTTAGGGGTTAAGGGGTTTAGGGGTTTAGGGCTTAGGGTTTAGGGCTTTAGGGGTTTAGTGGTTCAGGGTTTAGGGTTTTGGGTTTAGGGTTTTGTGTTTAGCGGTTCGGGGTTGAGGTTTACGGTTTTGACGGAAGCTCGAAGCCCGAAGACCCCAAAGCGCTACAGAGGAGCTCTTGAAAATTCGGGCCACCTTATGCAGGGGTTTAGGGCTTATAGGGTTTAGGGTTTAGGGTTTGGGGTTTAGGGTTTGGGGATTAGAGTTTAGGGGTCCGCATGAGTGGGTTCTAGGGTCTATATTAAGGTCCCCCACTCTCTGAGACTCCGACACAACTCTCCCCAAACCCGTCCCTCTGCCCTGGAAGCCTTGATGAGCAAACCCGGTCGCCAGAAAACCGTAAGTCACAAAACCTTAACCCTAAACCCTAAACCCTAAACCCTAAACCCTAAACCCTAAACCCTAAACCCTAAACCCTAAACCGAACACTACGCCGCCGTAAAGACTCGCCTCTCTGTTGTAAACCCCTTGCAAAACCCTGCGAAGGCTTTACCCTAAACCCTAGACCCCCAAACCCTAAACCCTAAACCCTAAACCCTAAACCCTAAGCCCAAAACCCTAAAGCCTAAACCTAAACCCTAAAACCCTAAACCCTATACCCTAAGCCCTAAACCGTGAGGGAGCCTCAGGTCGTCGAACCCGAAGCCCAGCTGCCCGTAGGCACCGAAGCCCCAGAGGTAGAGCAGCCCGCCTCTCAGCGTCGGGTGGCTGAATTTAGGGTGGGGGTCGGGGTTAAGGGTTTAGGATTTAGGGTTTAGGGTTTAGGGTTTAGGGTTTAGGGTTTGGGGTTTAGGGTTTGGGGGTTCTGGGCATTGTGGCTTTCGGATTTAGAGTTTAGATGGGCTTGCGGTCTAGCAAACAGCCCTGAAAGCGTCGAGGGCGCTCTGGAGCCTCCAACCTCAAAGATTAAACGGTTTATGCCAGACTCCAAGTCTATTGCTGGACTATATAGGCACATGAGTCATGACTATAATATTACAATGAACCTTTAATACTTCGATGTTCGGTACTCTTGGAATGGGGCTTGAAGGGTTTATTCTACAGAGCTTTAAACAGGACTACAGTATTTGTTACTAACTATTCCCAGCCCTATATTACTCCTGGGGCATCCTATGAAGACTGAGACCACTTGGAGGTTCAAGGGTAGTTATTGGAGTATAAGTCCCCGAATAGATGCTATAGCTAGGGTTATCCTACTTATAAACCTACTCATAAGTATAAGATATCCTACTTATAACCCAACATGCAGATACCCATGCATCTCCAAGCAAAGAACGTGCCTTCAGTCACGCAGGCCGCGTGCGAAAATCCTGCAGCGACCTGAACGAGCAGCAGAAAGGAGCCTTTGGACTTCAAGAATAGAAGCCCTACTTGGAGGTTCATGGATAGTTGTCAGTGGAGTTATAAGTCCCCTAAATTAGGTTATCACTATAGTTACCCTATTTATATGCCCACTTATAACTACCCATGAACCTCCAAGTAAAACCTAAACTGTTCGAAGAGTTGTTTGGGGTATGGCAATAAAAGGGCTTTCGGGGGATGCTACGGTTGATGATATAAATCCTGCATCACCCATAACAAGGAATATACCATACTTCCCATAGTTTAGGGTCCTTAAGGTAATCCAGGATTTGTATCATCAACAGTATGGTTGTTCTGACCTCATACAGTGGCGCTTCAGAACTTCAGGGTGAACAAATTAGGCTGAACGATAGGTCATGTGTGTTTAGGCTGATCGTGACATGGGGGTTTCCGAAAATAGGGGACCCTAATATGGCACCCTAAATAATAGGATCCTTATTATAAGGACCCCAAAATAAGGTACCCCCAATTTTCGGAAACCGCCAGACATGTGCCTAGCTTCCATTGGATCCATCCACAAGCCGGTGCCCAAAGGCCTCACCTGGAAACTCCCAACTTCCGCAGCCCGGTACATTCCTTTAGGGTTTAGGGTTTAGGGGTTTAGGGTTTAGGGTTTAGGGGTTTAGGGGTTTAGGGGTTTAGGGTTTAGGGGTTTCAGGGTTTAAGGTTTAGGCACTCACCTATGAAACCAAGCCTGAGCAAAGTTGCTGCAAAGCTGTGACGGCTTTGCGGGCTTCTGCTCCTAAACCCTAAACCCTAAACCCTAAACCCTAAACCCTAAACCCAGGGCTTCTTGTCTGGATATGAGGGGCATCCCGCTGCCTCGAACCCTAAAGGCTCTACCCATAGGCCCTATAGTAGTTCCTGTTTGGGGTTACCTTATAGAGTTCTATATATGAACCCCAAAAAGGAGCTTTAGGGCCTATGGGTAAACCCTGCTAATCCGTCCACTCTCAACAGCAATGTAGGGTTTAGGGTTTAGGGTTTACATACAGACTTGCACATTAAAGTAACGTTCCCTCCGGCCTGCATGACCTTGACCTGGTAGAGAGCATCCACCTGAAATTGCCAGGCGTGCTGCTGATGGACTAAATCCTGATCAGTGCAAGGAGTATACCTGAACTCCCATGTTCTGGGGTATCGCACAAAATCGACAGGACTTTGCACTGGGAGGTAGTGGTCTTTAGGTATGTCGGGTTCAACGTCTGGGTTCCGAGGCTATTTCAGAAGTATACCTAGAGCATAATTCGAGATCAAGTTTTGGAAGGTCCAGGTAGCGTCGATTCTCCGGGCCACTGAAAAGAGCTTTCATTCTCATTAGTTCTGACACTTGCCTTAGAGGAGTGTGGCTTTGCAACCTGAACAAACGCACCCTAATTGGGATGCATGGATCCAGGTTCAACAGTTTCAAGATTCTGGGGCGGGTGTAACGTCCATCTCAACTTGCGGAAGAGTTGAAAAAAAACAACCAAACTACGCATGAGAGTCGAGGCACTATAGGCGGACAGGTGGGAAGTACAGAGTTGTAGAAAGTTGCCGTTGTAGCATGGCTCTTCGAATCTTGTAGGTCAGGCTCAGGACTGCATTAGGGTTTAGGGTTTAGGGTTTAGGGTTTAGGGTTTAGAGTTTAGGGTTTAGAGTTTAGGGTTTAGGGTTTAGGGCTCAGGGTCTGAGGCGCAAATCGCCGCGTGGAGCCGAGAGCTTAGGGCACCTTACGCCTTTTTGTTGGTTTGGTTTAGGGTTTAGGGTTTAGGGTTTAGGGTTTAGGGTTTAGGGTTTAGGGTTTAGGGTTTAGGGTTTAGGGTTTAGGGTTTGGGTTTAGGGTTTAGGGTTTAAGGTTAGACTCGAGAGCCAGGGCCAGCAAGCTAATATAGGGGCCTTTATGTTCGAATAGGGTTTTCGGGCCCAATATACTAAATAATATAATAAGGACCCCTCCCCCCCAAAAAAAAACAAAACAGTATTGGCAATTATAATAAAGACCCCCCCCCAAAAAAATAGTATTGGTAAGTATTTAGGCCCCTATATTATGTCGTGGCTCTACTGAGCTCAAGTTCCCCTGAGCTAAGCAGACCTGACACAAAGAAGCCAGGGCCAAGGGCTTCAGACTTTAGGGTTTAGGGTTTAGGGTTTGTGGATTAGAGTTTCGGGTTTAGGGTTTAGGGTTTAGGGTTCAGGCTTTAGGGTTTAGGGTCTTTTGTCCACACCTTTTTCAAACTGCACCAGAAAGGTTTAGGGTTTCTGGTTTCGGGTTTCGGGTTTAGGGTTTAGGGTTTGTGGTTCAGGGTTTAGGATTTACGGTTTAGGCGTCGACCGTCCGTGACTTTTTCAACTGACGCCGCGGCGGGCTTGGGCGTGGCAGCACCGCGCACGGAACCACCAAGGCCCAGCTCACCTCATCTCGTTGGGCTTACTTGGAGGAAGCGATCCTTAAAGGGTCCTATAAGGGATCTATAATAGGGTTCTATATTAGGGGCCTTAATAAGTAAAACAGGGCTTGTGGGTTTATAGGGGTTACTTGGAAGTTCATTGGGTAGTTATAAGGCTCCTTTAAGGGATCTATAAGAGGGTTCTATAAGGGCTCTTGAAGGGATCCTATAAGGGTTTTATAAGGGGTCATATTTGGAGGTTCAACCTATGTTACGGGACTTAAAACCCCACTTATAACTACCCATGAACCTCCAAGTAGGGTGTTCAGGGCTAGAAGTCATGATTGCAAGGAGCCTCTTGACAGGTCCGTTCCTGTACAAACGATAGCAAAAGCAAGGCACCAAGAAAAGCAGCAACAACAGCATCCAACAGCCCAACATCCAACTGCTTGGAGCCGCCAGCCAACAGAAAACGGCCAACCGCGAACGGCCAACAACAGCGAATAGCCGGCAGCCAACAACCGGCAACCACAACAGCAACATCATCATCACTACCTCGTCATCATCGTCATCGACGTCTTCGTCGTCATCGACGCCATCGTCGTCATCATCGCCGTCGTCATGACCAGCATCGAAAACATGAAACTTGTCATCATGCAACGCGTATGCGTGTCACACTGTGTTTGGGAGAAGGCTGCTTCATGAACTTGGCACCGACACTCGAACCTGCGAGGAATTATACGAGTCCTGGCCATTGACATACTTGCAAGGTAGCTGATTGTTATTAGTTTGGTGGTCTTCTGGGGCTTTGGGGGTTTCGGGGCTTCACGGTTCGCGGATTTGGGGGTTTTTGGGTGTCTAGAGGCGTGATGGACCTTGGCTTATTATCAGTGTTTGATACTGAAGGTTGCAGGGCTCTGACTATGAAATGAACCATATGAGAGGCCTCAAAGGTGGATCAAATCTGGTTTAAACCGACCCGGGCTCACAGCTGCTTCCATCCTGAATCTCATCCTTACGGCTTCGGGTTTACGGTTTGGGGTTTAGGGGTTGGGGGTTTGGGATTTAGGATGTGTTAAGGTTAATCGTTAATCTGTCAATGGAACTAAGCTAGAGGCAAAAAGCCGTGAGCACTGTCAATCTGTGCGCCAAGCACTTCTCGTTGCTGCCCCAGCTGTACACCTCAGTTCCAAAGGCGAAGATGTCCATGAGTCCAAATCTTAAAACCCACAAATAGACCCTTAAACCCTGACCCCTAAACCCTAAACCCAAATAATGTCCCCAGAGCCTGAAGCCCAAACCTCCGAAGAGGGATTTTGTAACTGAAACCGGCCGAAAGTTTCGAAACCTCAGTCTTTGGGCTTTGGATGCTGGCGGGTTGAAGGTTTGGGGAAAGAGCGGGAGCGTGCGGCCAAGAACGTCTGCCATGGCTCTGCGCCATGACGGTAGTTAGCGGTAGTTCATAACACTTCAACGAGCCCAGCATCCATACAAGCAGCGCAAGAAAAAAAATGGCAGGGTCTGGCACAATAGTTGCGACTATGGCAGTGGAACCCATATTCACAGCAGCCAGGCGAATGCCGGCAGCAGCAACCTTAAGCCGATCGCCTGAATAGTCGCAGCAATAGCCACGCTGGCAAACAAGGTTCTGCTTGTAGCAGATTGTACCACCGGCTACCAACTCATAATATTAGTTAGGATTGCAAAAGCTTCCTTTATACATTGCAGGTTATTGATGTGCAACATCGAAGATCAATCATTTTGAAACAGACAACGCCCAAAAATTGAGGCCGTGCATCCAGCAGCGAATACTTGACATCTACGAAATTCAACAGCTGCAACCTGTTGCTTAAGTTCGAAAGTATTGCAAATCGGGTCACAGAAGTGACCCGCGCCAGGGTTCAAAGGCAACTAGTAATTCGTGCGCGCACCAACTCCCGTCAGTCGACTTTTGTTGTTGCCTCATAGTCAAAGACAGTCAAGCTCGCTGCACAAGAAGGCATGGACATGCTCGGCGACTAGAAGCAGAGAACAAGTTGGGAACGCAAACTGAACCAGAGAAGAACGCAAAGACTCAGTTTCTGAGTTCCCTGCCGAAAAGAGACTTAAACCCTGTTGAAACAGGGCTACATAAACCCCAACCGGGTCACCTACCCAGCTACTAAGAAGCATGGTCTGGAACCGAAAACCTTGCATAGAAAGCGAAGTGCGACATCTGCCCTAAATTTTAAGCAGCTGAGAAATACTGAGAAAGCCATCGCCCCAAACCGTGAACTCTGCGCGCCCCGATTGGATTCTGAGACCTGTATACATGACGAGTCCTAAAGCCCCTTCTACCGAACTGAAATCAATAACTGGTCGGCTTCCTAGCTATGCCCGACAACAGAATATGGGGACCATAAGGGGATACTTATGCTGCTACTACTACTACTACTACTACTACTACTACTACTTGCTCCGATGCTCGCCCCCACAAGACTTTTCCTCAAGCCTCCGGCCCAGCCCTGCTGGGTGACTGCGAAGGAGCCTGGCCACAGGGTTTAGGGTTTAGGGTTTAGGGTTTAGGGGGTTTTGGGGTCTGAATAGGGTTTAGGGTTTAGGGTTTAGCAGATTGTGGAACTCGCTGCGTCGGGTTTCGACGCAGTGCAAAGTTTAGTTTCGAGCTGTCCGGATCAGGGGGGTTTGGGGCTAATAGGGTTTATAATACTTGCCAGGGTTTAGGGTTTAGGGTTTAGGGGCTAATAGAGTTTGGTGGTACAAGGGTTGATTTGGGGTGTGGGACTGCGGATGAGAGTCTCTGGCTCAATCCCAAACCGCAAAGCCCCGAGCAACACACACCCAGCGATTAAATCCCGTAGGTGTTTGCATATACAGATCCTGGCTTGCAGCAGACAGACCTGTACGCTTAACTCTGCACCACATGCGCTCAAGGATGCTCGGGCACATGATCATGAAAACTTAAGCGATGAGGGCTTGCGGTATGGATGGCGCAGGTGCCTGGATCGAAGGTGCATTAACCATGAACCTTAGACCCTAAACTGCATTCATCCGATGTGGATTGTATTGTCCAGAGAGGACTCGAGGGTGGTTTACACGTGACTGGACACAAGAAAACAAAAGCAGTCAGAACTCCGAATACTGTGCACTGTAAGTAACACAACCTATCAAGTTCCAACCCAGGTTCAACCTGGGTTGAACCTGGGTTCAAGGAACCTGGGATCATGCCGGGTTCAAACCCAGGTTCAATCAGGGACTCAAGGACCAACCAAAGAACGATGCAGACCCTCAACTGTCGAACCGATGCCCTGACACTAAACCCTTCATACCCAAAATCGCAAACTCTGCTGTACAACTTTGGAGTTTCGTGCCAACGGCTTAGTTCGGCGTTTAGGGTTTAGAATTCACAAGATCTTTATGGCTTAGAACTCTTCAAGCATGTGGGATTCGGGGTCTTAACAAAGTCTCAGCGGTTTAGGGTTGAGGGCTGAAGCTTTGGATTCAACGGCGCCGCATTTGTGCTAGGCGCAGCACTCGCGAACCCGGCGGCCAGGGCTTTAATACCTCTGCTGGTTACTTGGAGGTTCATGGGTAGTTATAACTAGGGTAACTATAGATATAACCTATATTAGGGAACTTAAAACTCCACTTATAACTACCCATGAACCTCCAAGGAAGACTGCTTGGAGGATAGGGTTTCGCTGACGGAGCAGGACCACCAGCTCAGGAGCCCTAAGGGTCAATATGGGAAGAATTAGAATAGGGTTTGGGGGCCCATGATACGAAAATAATCAGAAGGAACCCCCAATAATATTATAGGTAAATGTTTAGGCCCGTAGATTGAGCCTTAAAACCCTGAACCTTGACGCTTACACCGGATGCTTAATCGCACGATGCTTTACACGGAGCCTTCCCTACTCAGCCTACCCGAGTCTCTCCGGGACTATATCAAGGCTCCAGCTGGACTGGGGCTTTGAAGCTTGGTAGGGTTTAGGATTTAGGGTTTAGGGTTTAGGGTTTAGGGTTCAGGGTTTAGGGTTCAGGGTCTTAGGGTTTAGGGTCTTAGGGTTTAGGGTTGAAGCTTGGTTTGGGGCTTCACGGCAGCTCTTTCGGGAAAGTGGGACTACCCCTGAAGCGACGAATCTCCCCTCAAGTACAGTATGAAGCCGCACAAAAAACTCCTCCTTGATTGAGAGTATGGGGTTCTGGAACCATACTGTTGCTCCAAGAAAGGGTGATGATCTCATGATTCCACTGTTAAGGATGTCGACGCTCCTAGAACTTACCCGGAAGAGCGACCTGGGTCTTAATATTGACGCACAGTTTGAGCCCACAAGGTCGGGATATACTAGAACCCCCTCTTTGTGTAAGCCCCTACAACCCTAAGCCCTAAACCCTAAACCACTAAACCCTAAAAGCCCTAAACCCTAAACACAAAACCCCTAAACCCAAGAGCTTCGTTTTGGTCTCGGGTGTGGGACTGAGGGCTGGGCCCCCAGAACACTGCGCCGGAAAAGAGACCTCACAACATCGAAGAAACGCGCGGTTCGGGGTTTGGGGTTCAGGAGTGGTGGAGTAGCATCAACTTGCCGAGCTATTCCAAGCAATATGGTTAGGGGGCGGGGGTTTATGGACACACTGACCCGGGCAGCGATAGGGAACACAATGGACAATCAACAGGGCCACGTCACCAGCACCGGAAACGAGGTGTGACTCTGACCGAGAAAAGGGACGTCTGCTTGAGTGCATGAGGCCACAAACTGCAAACACCCAGCTGCAAGATCCTCCAGGAGAGAGGGGGGACAGTGACACCGAATCGGGAACAGGAAACACTGAAACACCGAGACCAGGAGGAGGACCGGGACCGACTCGGGATCACCACCTGAAGCAGCATCATCACCATTTTGAAATAATCATGACCCTGGCATGATCATTGTCTTGCCATCATCATGACCCTCTAGCGTCTAACTTGTTGAAAGGGTCTGGGGGGGGGGGGGCGGGCTTGTAGGACCCAATTTTTCAAAACCTAAATCCTATAGACCCTATACGCTCAGCATACTAGGACTAAGACATATATATATATATAGCGATATATATATATATATATATATTTATATATCTACATACATATAGTAGATGGGCCGTGAAGGAATGATGCTACCGTTCTTTGGAAACGACCCACAGGGCCAGCGCAAAGAGTTCCAAAAATCCTACGTTCCCACAATCCAAGAACCCAGATAGAGCCCCGGAATTACATGACTTGATTCTCTTAGAAAAAAAAGAAAACGGGTGGTTTAGATCCACAAAAATACAAACAACAGTGAGACTTCGACACGGGTATAAGGTTTACAGGTTCCTGTAAGTAAGGGTAGTATGCAGGGGTTTAGGGTTTAGGGTTTCGGGTTTCAGATGGTCTGTGGTTGGTTTCAAGAGTCGGTGCAGGCTGTAGGGTTTACCCGGGAGAACTACCTATAGGCCCCATAGTAGTTCCTTTTTGGGATTCCCTAATAGGATTCTAAATATGAACCCCCAAACGGAACTACTTTAGGGCCTATGGGTATACTGTATACTGACACTCAATTCAGAAACAGTTCCAAGGCCTTGCCAGGAGAAGGGCCTCGGTAGCAGCACATTTGCAGGGACTAGATGCTGGTTCAAGGGGGTAAGGACTGCTTGGAGGTTCATGGGTAGTTATAAGTGGAGTTATAAGTCCCCTAACATAGGTTATAACTATAGCTACCCTACTTATAACCCTACCCATGAACCTCCAAGTGGTGCTTAGGATTGGATGTGCAAACCGCACGAACACCATTGCCCCGCCCAAGTCTACCTCTCTGCACATCAATCTAACAGTCTACATGTACGTTTCAGCTGCATTCAGCCGTCGCTCAAGCTTTTCACGGTTCCGAGGTCAGCAGTAACAGGCTCAGAGCCTAGGGTTGCCACCTGTTAACCCATAAAGCCTGAAGCCCTGCACCCTCAAGAAAGCTAAACGTGCCATCAAACATCAGCCCTTAGTCCGGCACATAGCTGCATTCACAAGCAGCCAGAACCGCGACAAAAAGCACGATCACTGCCACCTATGACGAAAAAATGACGATCACCATGAGGATGTCGATTACGACTACTGTGACGACGACGGCGGAGACGATGAATGCGACTGTTACAACGACGACTGCGCCAAACTCCCAGCTGCAACTTCTCAACCCCATGCCCAACCCTCAGAATCTGTTCTGAAAGCTTGTGTGCTACACACCCGAAGCATAACCCCTGCCCAATCATTGCACCCAAATCCAAAGAAGACTCTAACCCTGACCACAAACCCTACATCGCTCGACCCCTAAACCCGAAACGCCCAAAGCCCATAGGGGCCGAAATACTTACCTATACTATTTAGGGGGCTTCTTATCATGATTATACAATAATGTGCCCCGAAACCCCATTCTAATTATTAATATATATATATATATATATATATATGATTAAGGCCCCCTACATTAGCGTCGAGACATCAAATAAGTCGTCACCCGGGCACAGCGTCGGCATCCGCCGAGGCCCAGCTGGCCCAGTGCGCCGGCACCGAAGGCAAAGACATCGCGCTCCTGGCCGTGAACTTCCGGGGTACCCTAAACCCTTAACCCTTAACCCTAAACCCTAAACCCTAAATCCTAAGCCCTAAAAATTCTAAACCCTATACCTTAAACTCCGGGGTGATTGCACTTTAGGGCTCTAGAGCT